>VZTB01015006.1:92775-120233 GCA_013397245.1 Thryothorus ludovicianus | reverse complement strand
CCCGGGAGCAGCAGCCGAGGTGCCCAGGTCGGTGTGGGCGCTGCGCAGGGCCGGGAGCGGGGATGGCGCCCGGCTCACGCTGGCCCTGAAGGGGAGGGAGGCGGCCCTGGCAGCTCCCCCGCGCCGGGGAGGGGAAGGCGGCAGCCCCGGGGGTCCTCTCCTTCCGCGCCGGCAGACACATGGGTGCGGGGCCGCCCCGGGAAGGCCGGGCGGGTGGGTGGCTCCGAGCTTCTCCCGCCCCCCGGGGAGACCGGGCTCGCTGGGCGACCTTGGGTGAACCCAGCCTGCCCCTGCCTTAGTTTCCTGGTTCGGTGGCTACTCGGGGCTGCCGTGCGCATGGGACGGCTCGGTGCCGTCGGCGCGGCCGGCTGCCGGAATGGGAAGTACTGCGAGGGTCTCTTAACTAGTGGCCAAGGCCTGTGACAAAGTGCGTCTGATCACTTGCTCGTGTTACCTTCTGTGCAGTCTGAAGAGTTGGATCTGAACCTGTGAGCAGGCTGCTTTGCTGATGCGTGTGATCTGTCGCTCCTGACTGCAGGACTTTCTGGGCTTCAGTTTTTAAACATATCTACAGCATTTCTGTTAAGGGATGTTACACTGTTGATTTGTAAGTCAGATGTCCAAGATGAGGTGTTGTGGTCATTCAGAAGTCAATGCTTAAGTAACAAAACATATTTCACAATTCACCTTTATGTGACAAGAACCTGTAATTTATAGCCTAGTAGTTATAACTATTCTTTTTTCTCCAGCTGATAGAAATACTCGTTTATGTTTCCTTCTGTATAATGAGTTGGTCTAATTCGGAGACTAAGCGCGTGTCTTACACATCACTTCAGGGATGGTCCCTCTGTCTGTACGGAAACTTACCTGCTTCAGTAAGAGTCTGCAGACCTGAAGCTCTGCTAGAAATCGGCTTCTCAGGGTGGTTTTACCGTGCTTCTTGCAGAAAGTTGTCTTGTCTAGCAGAAAGTTTCTCAGTGGAAAATTGTACCAGATTTTAGCTTTGATTTCTTAACAAAGTAAGACCTGTGTGATTGTGTTGTCAATTTATCTTCTTTTCTTTTTCGTTTTTTTTTCTTTGACTAGCTGACTGATTTGAAAGGGAGAGGTCTAAAAGATAAGATTAAGTTCCTAATTCATGCAAATAGCATCCAGTTAGAGAGATTCCTTGCTAAGGAAGAAGCTGCACTCTGAGTTGTACTGTGTTAGACACTTATGATGGGGGGGAGAGGGGAATAATGGAGATAGTGAGAGGTGTACTACTTGATAAGAATGAAAACTGTTGGAAAATGGGCTTACACTTCTCACAAACTGCTTGGTTTAGATGTTGGCTTTGAATAGCTGTGCCCTTTCGTTGTGGAAACAGCTGAAGGTACCTTTTAGAAATTTGAAAATATGGCAAAACTCAATTGAATTGAGTGTGTTGAATTGAAAGTATCAAATGTGTGTTGCTAAATTAATATGGATATGCAGAGTAAACTATCACATGTGTTTGTCTTTTAAAACAGATGCAGTTTGTAGTGCATTATCATTCTGTCAACTCAGTACAGAAAAACAGTGAAAGAAAACCTAGCCCTCTACTTATATTTACGGAGCTGATACTTTTAATTGAAATTATTTCTGTACAATATTTCAGGTGCCTCATCTAGGTTTTATAATACCTTCCATTCCATTCTAAGTGCTTGCTATTTAATGTAGCATCTTTCCTGCTGGAATTAAGAAGTTCATTTTGTTTATTAGAGGTGTTTGCTATTTCTCCTCATTGGAGTGTCCTGAGCATCTCCCAAGAATATAGAAATAAAAGCACCAAGCTAGATACCAAAATGAATGTTTGATATCTTTGGGTTTATTTCAGGGTATCATTCTGTGACTTTGTAAGAAAAGTCAGACTTGAAAAAGCAGAAACTTTTTCACAGCAGTGTGTTTTAAAGCCTAGATTTCTCAGTCCAAGTCCTCTTCAGAACTCTAAAGTTGTGTGGATTTGATCCTTTTTTTCTTTTTTAAGTAACAAACAGGACTTCTGGTCTTTTTCTTTTTTTTTTTTTTAATTGCTGCCACTGTTCAAAAGCGTGGGAATGATGATTCTTTTGTGAATGGAATTAAAAACTATGTATATGTTGAATATGTCTAGGGATGTTCTCAGCCTGTTGGAGTCCCTGTAAGAACACCTGGAAATTGTCCCTGATTGTTTAATCAACTTGAGAAAATAAACCAGGTTCTTTTTCATGTCATTTAACTTCTTTTTTGAAAGTATAAAATGTCATGTACCACCAGGACCCAGCACACACAGTATAAAATCATACTTGTTTCATTATGATTATGTTCTTTGTTGACATATTCAGAATTTCTGCTTAACCTGATAAATAATGGGGGTGGAAATACCTTTGAGTTGATTTTTAAGTTATAAACATGGTTAATTGTGAATATGTATAAATATAATGTTTTCTATAAACAGTATGAACATATTACATGATATGACACTTATCATAAAATTTATTTAGTTTTTATGTTTTTGTAAGTGTGCATCGTTCTAATTTTTGCTGCGCAGGAAAGATTTTTTTTTTCCCCTGTTACTTTTAGTTTTAGTTTACTTAGTGAATGTCCAGAGAGAATTCATCTTCTTTTAAGCGCAGGAAATTTCTTTCTACCTCCCCACACTAGTGTACACATACACCTGAAGATGAAAGCCACTAATTTGTAAAAATAGAACATGCAATTGAGGGAAAAGGGAACAGAATTCATACAGTATGTAGGCATAGATCTTATTTTCAGCATCAATCTTCCCTTCTGGTAGTATGGGCCAAGTCTTCACTCTAATTAATGAATTGATATTGATTTTTAAACAAAGGAGGCGTGTTTTACAATTTTTCTGAAGTATCCAGTGTATTTAGGGTAGCTGTGAATTTTTTAGAGAACCGGTGTTAAAAGGTTTTCTGTCACTAATCAAACTCTGTATCTGGAAGAAGGGGAGTAATAGGTATACTATCACAGTCTGTAATGAAAAAGTCTAGAGTATGTTGTTTACTTTCTGAAAAGAAAACCTTCTCCCAGAAGTTCTGTAAGCTGTGCTAAATATATGATTCCCAGAGACAACAGCAGTGAGCAAATCTCATGTTTGAAGTGAATTTTGTCACTTTAAATACTTTGACCTTAACATTTACTGCTTTAACTTCTTGTATTAACAGGCAGTGCCTGATAAGGCTGTGTCGCCCATGAATAAAAGTTTGAAAAAAAGCTGGTTCATAGGAATAGTAATGTGTGTAACATATCTGGTTGGTTAGCAGAAAGTCAGCAAATAGTCTAAAGGTAACATTTTGCAATGAAGCAACACTTCAGTAACTACACCAGCTGTGACACATTTCTTCAGGAAAATAACCTCATAGTAAGAATATGAAAATCAAATAATGTTGAGATCCAGGAGTTAGGTTTGGCAATGTAACATGTGACTAAATAGCACTTTAAATTGCTATTTTTGAATAGCTGCACCTTCCTGTGGTTAGGAGGGGTAGAACTTATTGACAAAATAACTTGCTGGGTGCAAAATTACATTATAAATTAAATATTATCATAGTTCTGTCTAACAATACTCTTATGAATGAATCTCTTAAAGGAAGCATTAACTACTTCTTACTTACTTTAATAGGTTGAGCCTGCTTCCCTGTATTATGCAAACTGCTGAATGGAGGAAGGGGGTGGAAGTCAGTCTTTACCGATACTCTGTTACCATCCTGCATGGTTCTTTACCCATGTTTTACAGAGTGGTGAAGATTTAGGAGAAGCTACAGTTGTTCAGCTGAGTGGAACTAAATGGGTGGCTTCCTTCTGGACCCTCACTTCACTGTCTTAGGTAAGAGGGGTGAGCTGCTTCTTTTGAAGCTACTTGCGTTTCTTTAGAACAGAAGGATATATGGTTTTTTTAGAGAAATTTCTAGTTAGCAAAGCAAAGCTTTGAATTTTTATTTTTTTTTTATCTGGTGGCTTGAAAAGGGCATTCACAGTATGTAGCTGTCCCAGTATTTTTCATTAAAAAGCGTTGCTGGTCACATCCATTCAAATAACTTTTAAAACATGCTCTGTGTACTAACATAACTTACTTCTGAGAATCATATTTATCTTATGTAGTATGCAGAAGTGAGACTGTTATCCAGAGGTGGATTGCCATGGTGATTGATGTAGGACAGCTTCAACTGAAGTACCACTTGACTGCTTGATATGGAGCACATTACTTTTTTTTTTCCACAGACTTGGAATAGTTTGGGTTGGAAGGGACCTTTAAATGTCATCTAGTCCAAATTCCTCTGCAATAAGCAGGGACATTTTCAAATAGATCAGGTTGCTCAGAGCCTCGTCCTGCTTGACCGTGTAAATCTCCAGGGATGGGGCATCTCCTACCTCTAGGCAATCTGTTCCAGTGTCTTACCGCCCTCATTGTAAAAAATTACTGTCTTACATCTAGTCTTAATCTACTGTCTTTTAGTTAAAAGCCATTACCTCTTGTCCTGTAATAGCAGGCCCTTGTAAAAAGTTTGTCCTCCTCTGTCTTGTAAGCTCCTCTTCAGTATTGAGCAGAAGCAAACACGTCTCTCCAAATCCTTCTCAAGGCTGAACAACACTAGCTTTTTCAGTCTTTCTTCACAGGAGAGCTGCTCCAGCCCTCTGATCATTTTTGTGGCCCTCCTCTGGACTTGCTCCAGCAGCTCCAGCGCTGAGGACTCCAGAGCTGGATGCAGCACTGCAGGTGGGGTCTCAGAGGAGTAGAAGGGCCGACTGGTCTCCCTCAGCTGCTGCTCTTGATGCAGCCAAGGGTACGTTCTGGACTGCAAGCACACATTGCTGGGGCAGGGCTGGCCTTCCTGCAACCAGGATTTCCAAGTTCTTCTGTAATTACTTCTGCTGCCAATTCCCTCATCCCCCAGCCTGTATTGATTCCAGGGGCTGTTGCAGCCCAGGTTCAGAACCTTGCCCTTGGCCTCGTTGAATGAGGTTCCCATGAGCCCACTGGTCAATCTCGTCTGGGTCCCTCTGGATGGCATTCCATTCCTCAGCCATATCAGCCACACCACACCTTGGTACTGTTTGCAGGTTTCCTGGGGGTACATTTAGTCCCACTGTCATTAATGAAGCTGCTAAACAATGCTGGTCTATGAACCTCTGAGGGACACCTCTTGTCATTGATGTTCATCTGAACATTAAGCCATTGACCACTGGCCTCTGTATGCAACCATCCAACCAACTCCTCATCCACCAAAGAGTCCATTCATTGTCTCTCTGATTTAGGGTGAATGGTGTTGTGGGGGATCATGTCAAAGGCCTTACAGAAGTCCGAATAGATGACATCACTTGCTGTTCCTTGTCCACTGATGCAGTCACTGTCATAGAAGGCCATTAGGCTGGTCCAGCAAGACTTGCCCTTGGTGAAGCCATGCTGACTGTCTCAAATCTCCCTGTCTTCCATGTGCCTTCATGTTCTGTCCTCGTGTGACAGAATGTCAAAGCTGTGACCTAAACAACTTAAGACAAAATTTAAGGATCAAAAACTAAAGAAGAGTTTGAAACACCAAGGAAATTTGATCTTGATGCCTGTGGATCAGGAGGATCACAGGCAGAAAATTCCAGAAGCTCTGTTTGGGTTTGGTGATGGTTGCATAATGGTCTGGCAATGATTAGTCCACGTAGTTTGCGTTTCATTCTGGTGTTGCATGAGGACTGGGACAGGACTTCTGACCGGGTGACAGTTCTAGGTGTGAAGCTAGTTCATGTCTTCATAGAGAGTGCCATGCTCTTTGCTTCCTTTGGCAGATTGCTTTTTGGACTTTTTCATACTTCCTTGATAATCATTTCACTGAAGAAATCAATGAAATGAGGAGATCAGGCTGACAGACACCCTCTGCCTTAGCCTTAGGAGCTGTATGGAGGGGAGGCACAAGAGTGCCTCCTTGCCAAGCTTGCAAGGCACTGAGAGATGCCAGGCTTGTCCAGGCAGCCAGGCTCTGGCACTACTTGTGTACTCCTGCTCTGGTATGCTCCCTGGGACCCAGGCTGGAGCAGCTGTAGTTCAGCAGGCTGGGGCTGCTAGAAGGTGGTGGAGTGGCTCTTAAAGGAACTGAACTTCTCAAATGGGATGTAAGTCAAAACACTTCAAGAAAAGCTATCTTGGTTGTAGACGAGTTTTACTTTTGCATTATGGTTAGTTGTATGTTTGAGCTATCGAATGCTTTAAATATTTTTATTTTACAATGTGGTGTTTGCCATTTTCTTAAAAGAAACCAAAAACTTCGGCAAAGCTAGATAAATACTGAAGAGGTCTGTCACTACCTCAGAATTTGTTTCCAGTACGATTTTTATTTTTTATTTGTATAGCCGTATGATAATTATAATGATTGCTTGTTTTTTTCATAGTGAAATCCCTTGTCCAAAGTCTTGGTGATGAATATTGTGTTTTACTAGGTGTACACCCAGGTTTATTTTTAGAAAGTC
Source organism: Thryothorus ludovicianus (assembly GCA_013397245.1). Classification (NCBI taxonomy): domain Eukaryota; kingdom Metazoa; phylum Chordata; class Aves; order Passeriformes; family Certhiidae; genus Thryothorus; species Thryothorus ludovicianus. The sequence continues at coordinate 113,756 of VZTB01015006.1, read as the reverse complement.
CAAGGTATACTACTGTACACTAGCTGAATAGCAACACCCTGTGTTTCAGCTGGTGTAGCAAAATTATGCTTATTGTAGCCAATAGAAATACATACATAAGAGTCCACACAACCTGCAAATCCCATCAGATTTCAAGGACAAGGGAGCTCCTAGAGAGTGTATCACTTCTGTGAAACCCTGGTATTTCTTGCTTGAAAAGATTGAGCCCTTTCCATAGTAAGGTTGTGAAAAGTATTCCATTTTCATGATTTCTATAACCTGAATATCTGATTGAAAGAAGGATGTTTGTGAATACTTGTTTTTTACTTGGCTAATGTGATTTTTTTTTTTTACTGTTAAGAATGTTAATTGTGGAAGAAAATTATTCTTAATTGAACTTAAATATTTAAAATTGTGTCAGAAAATGTATAGTACTAGGTATTATTTCTTTATAAAGTAATGCTCTCAGAATTTTTTCTTCTATTCCTGTTGTATTACAGTCATTGGATAAAACCAGACAACCACAACTACTCAAAACCACAAATGGAAAACATAATCTAAGCACCTGATAGAGATGATTTCATGATATCTTTTATCAAGCCAACATGAGAGCTGCAAAATATTTTTTGTAATTGATAATTAATTTCCTAAGTATTTTTTTAATTCTATATGTTACTGTGTGATTAATTCAGTGCTTTACTGTCTGTTAATATAATTCAGTGTGCTTTGGAGTCTCTTTTTCTTATTGAAAATGTATGACATCGTTGTAAACAAGCAGCTTTCTTGGCTCTGGTCACATGATCGATCAAGATTTTTTAATGTGGAGTGGAAGCAATAAGGTTGGCCAAGCTTTTAGTCACATTGTCATTTGCATTTTTTTAGGCAGATGTGGCTTAGTGCTAATTAAGTATATTGAAGGTGAATGTTGAAGTACATCTGACTTCATGAAACCATTTTCATTCCTTTTAGACAAGCATCACGGAGCCTTATTTCCTTCTGTGTTGTTGCGTAGCCTTTCAGCAAACGTAGACTTTAGACTTGGTAGACTGCTGAACTCTGTTCTGCCTTAGTGGTACTAGTGGAGAATAGATTGAAGGAGAAGAACTGGAAGCCCAGGAACTTCAGTTTTGTGTTGTTGGATTTGCTCTTCTGTTGTTGTGTGTTACTGTGCAGATAATTTGTCTACATCTCCTCCATAGTAGTTTTGTTTCTTTTATCAGTTGTACGGTCCTACAGGACTCTATAGCTTCAGTTCTGTTAGGAACTTTTTTTTTTGTCTCAGTTGCTGGCCAATAATCATAAGAAACCTGGTAGATGTATTTGCAATACTTTTTCATGCTGTACTTGATGCTCTCCTCCTACTCTGTGCACACTGAAAATTTATGCTTTTGTATCTTGGAGGAGAATGAGAGAGAACTTTATACAGATGATGCTGCTTTATGTCTGTATAGGAACAAATGTATACATTGAATCTGGAAGTCCTGCAACACAAAGTGTGAAAATATTGGTTGCATTAGTCAGAATATTTTTAACTTAGTTTGTCTGATGGCACCACTGTGATTGAAGAACTATTCTTTAGCAGAATGTAAGATATTTTGGATTTCTGCAGTGGATATGGAGTGGAAGTGCTACTTGCAAACAGGAAAATCATCAGTTACTGTCTCATGTTGTTCATATAAATTTTTCTTTTTCTGAATGGTAGTAAGTTTTATTGACACAGTTGTGTATCATTAACAGAGTAATCCTAACTTTATAGAATGCTACATAATTAGTAGAATTGTTTGTTGAAATAGCAGTCTTTTCTCACAAAACCTGCAGGGTGCCCTCTATAATTTTTTTAAAATACAGAAAAGCATCCTCATATTGTCATTACTTAGAGCTTTAGTGGCAAAACTGGTCCAGGATCACCTCATTTCAGTTCCCTGATAAAGAATTTGGCACCTGACACTAAATGATTTCTTGCTGGTTTGACATATTTTAAAATAAAACTGAATGTACTATTAAGGTATCCAGCTCAGGGTTTCCTCTGTGGGAACCCTGATCTATATTGGAGAACAGCCAAAATCAGCTGCGTTGGATTTGTTTGTTCTTGATAGAGTTTTAAGCCCAGAAATTATGTATTAAATCTTCACAGCATTGAAAATGGGATATTAAAATACAGATTACTAACTCTTTTGGAAAGTAATTAGTAGATTTCATAGAATCAGGGAATGGGTTGAGTTAGTAGGGAACCTTAAAGAAAAATCTAATTAGAAACCCCCTCCATGGGTAGGGACACCTTTCACTAGACCAGGTTACTGAGAGTCCCATCCTGCTTGGTTCTGAACACCTCCAGTGATGGGGAATCCACAGCCCCTGTCTTTCTTCAGTTATATGCATATCTGTCTGTTTCATCACCTTTTCCATCAAAGCTGGTTGTGCTTTTGGACACTTGTTGAATGTATTTCACATTCAACATGTATGTTTTAGTCCTTTGTTAATTATGACTTATCTGAAAATGAATTTATAGAAAAGTGTACTGAGCTACCCCAGTTTTATGCACCCAGAAGAAAGATTTGGTTTGATCTGTGACTTCTTTTGAGTGTTTATATTTTTTTCTTACTATTATAAATGCCAGATCTTAAAGAAAAGAAAAACAGGGACAAAATAAGGGGCAAGGAGGAGAAGGAAATTGATATTTGTAATTAACTGGATGAATGGAATTTATAAAATTCTATTGCATCACTACAGAGGAAAGAATAGGGAACCCTGTGTATGAACTTCATGCTTTTGGAGTTTCTCTAACAGAATAATTACTTTCTGTTTTGCTTTTCTGTGAGAAATGTGATTTAGTTTTGTATGGTTTAGTTTTAGGTAGTTCTGTGAGGAGTGGGGAGTTGGGTATGATGATCCTTTTAGGTCCCTTCTGACTAGACATATTCTATGATTCTGTATTTCCTTTAGTTGCAAACTAATCAAATAGACAGTTTTGAATGTATTGTCTTGAAGTTGTATTGAGCTTCAGGTTGGTGTGGAGCATAGTGCAAGAACTGAGTTGTAATGTTTTGCATTATAGGTACAACAACTGTAGAAGTCCATTTTAGAATTTGAAAGAACAAGATTCTGAAGCTCTGGAAAGATATGGTATGTTTATGTTTCCATTTACATTGTTTGTATGCCAATAACTGTAATAGCAAACAATTACACTTTGCTGAGATTTAAAAAAAAAAGGTTGAAAATTAATTCAGGAAGAAGCACACATTAATTTTTCCATTTTTAAACTGTGATATCTATTACTTAGTCATAATTCTCTAGAAAACTACTTTTTCTTGTGGGAAACAAATACTGATGATATAACATTGATGAATTTCCTTTTGATTTAACAAGCTCATCATCATGCTACTGCCATCCATTTATTTCTCCATGGATTGGATAAGAACTGATGTGTTTCTGAGAGTTGTAAGGGTTTCTTTATTTCGCTACTGAACATATTTATAGTGAGGATATGAGTTGCAAAATAAGTTCAGAACTTGCAAAAAATTTATGGAATCATCAATGTAAGTCAAGTTTACAAATAGGAATGCTGTGAAATACAGCAATATAATCTTTATTAGAAGTGTTAACATAAACCCATGGCACATGGTATCTCTTTTTTGTCTATGCTATTAAATGTCCAGATAGCTTAAAAATATGTACGTGTGTTGTGGCAGGGTTGGAACTTGAACCTGTAGTTATTTTAGTTGCCACTTCCTAACTTAATTCCAGTGTAGTTCTCTGGTCATACCTGGTAATACTGCACCACTTTGTAGTGTCTATTTAAGTTCTGTAGTTCTGCAACTTGGTACATAGAGAATTTTTTAAACTTTTAGCATCACTGCTTTCAGTAAAACACAATTAAGTTAATTTTTCTGCCATATTAAATGGGTCTGTTAATGCATATATAAGATTGCATGTAGTTATTTCAATAACAGTTTCTAAGGCATGTATTTTTTCTTTGTATTTTTTTTGTGTACTTTTTCCTTTAACCACTTAAATTGTAGGGAAGAGCTAAGTAACAGCTGATCTGAATTTTCTGTGCCGTGGGTTTATGTCTGGATTTTTCTTTTCAAGATAGTTTACTTAGAAATATATTTAAAGTTTAGAAATCTCAAATTTGCAGAAGAATTGTTTGATTTTTTTTTTAAGTTCTGTTTTGTAGGGAGTTATAGACAGGCTCTAATAAAACCATTAATTCTGAGCTGAAACTTTAGCTGTAGTGTGTACTTACTAAAAATTTTAAGTCTCAAAAAACTACAATGTTACATTATCACAATCCAGATGTTCCTGAGAGAACTGTATAGATTGGTCCTTTACTCTAGCAGGCATCTGGCAGGTAGTGTATATTCATTTTTGCACCCACAGCACCACTGGGACCACCCACCTGCTTCCAGAAGAATTGTTTGATTATCAGTTCTGTGTATGATGGCTCTTCAAACCTAAGACATTATTTCTTTATTGCCATCATGATATCTTTATTTATCCTGCTGACTGCTTTTCTTCTGGATGTTTAACTGCTTGCCACTGTATGTATGCATAGAGTCTTTGTAATGGTGTGTGCTTCATAAATTGATGAAGAATTCCCCTCTAGTGCCCCACAAATTGTGAGTAATAAATACTAATGGAACATCAGAAAAGCTGAATGTCATGCTACAGAATTGCATGGTTGTTTGGTTTAAATATCAGTTATATTTAAACAAACGTGCTGAGGAACTTGGTGAACAGAAAGATACTTTGCATGGAAGGCAGCATGAAAGATGGGTGGCAAAAGAAATCAAAATAGATCATAAGCAAAAGGACAGACGGAATAGAAGTTTAAGTAATAAAGCTGAAGGGAAGCTTTAAAACTTACTGACTGCAAAATAACATGATGAGTAGCCAATGAAAGGAGAGTTACTAAAAGACATTTAAATAGGTGATTGAATTTCACCTATTGGTATAGAAGGGGCTTTTTGTTTGTGGCTGTGTATCATTCAGGGAGCCTGAAGTAACAGGTGTAATATAACTGAAATGGAAACAAATGCTTCTTCTGCAAAAAAAATCAGAGGGGGGTGTTGTACTGGAAGAAAAAAAGTCAACTCTGGTCTAAATGTAAAATGCAGAAGCTAAAGACAATTTTGGATTTTTCCTGCTTTTACAAAGGTGAACAAAATACATATATGATCTCACTGAAGTATTAAACCAAAACCAGATGTTGAAAGTGAGATCTAGAGTTCAGAGTTGCAGGGACAGTTGTAGAAAATGGGAATTACACACAGGCCTCTAGCTTTGGCCTGAGGGGAGGGAATAGGAGCAAACATTAGATATTTTTCTGTTACTCTGTGATTTATGGATACCATAGTTTAACCCCAGCTGGCAACTAAACACCAAACAGCTACTCTTTCACCTACCCACACAGTGGGATGTGGAAAAGAATTGGAGGAGTAGAAGTGAGAAAACTCGTGGGTTGAGATAAAGATAATATAATAGGTAAAGCAAAAACTGCATGAAGCAGAGCGAAACAAGGAATTCATTCACCACTTCCCATGGACAAACGTGTTCTGTTATCTCCAGAAAAGCAGGGCTCCATCATAACTCCAAACATTCCCCCTTTTTTCTTCTTCCCAGTTTTTTACACCGAGCATGATGCCATTTAATATGTAATGTCTCTGTGGTCAGCTGGGGTCAGCTGTCCCAGCTGTAGCCCTCCTCATCCCTGTGCACCCTCAGCCTCCTTCCTGGTGGGGGGGAAGAGCAGAAGAGGCCTTGAATCTATGGAAGCACTGCTCAGCAATAACAAAAACATCTCTGTGTTAACACAAATCCAAATCACAGCCCCACACTAGCTACTATGAAGAAAATCAACTCTATTCCAGCCAAAACCAGTACAGTGGAGAGTATTGACATCAAGACAAAGTAGATAAATAGATATTGTAGGATGGAGCTTTTGTGTAAATCTACATAATTTGATCTCTGTATTGAGATGCACAAAATTCTACCTTTGTGGAACTCAGTAGCTTGTGTTTTTACTGAAATGTAAATTCTAGAGTAACACTAACTTTAATTTAAAGATAGTAACAAATTCAGATTCCCATCCCAAATAATTTATTCAAGTGTTAGTTGTTCTCATTATCCTGTATGCTTGTGTTCCTGCTCTAATTTAACTTTGTTGGCCTTCAGTTTCTATTCATGGGGATTTTATATGCCTTCTTTCAGTTGGAAGATCTTTATGTATTCTTTTTGTGTGTGAGATGACTTAGTTTCTTCTATTATCTATTTTGATAAGCTTGATTAATTTTGAACTCTTTTCATTGTCTAATCACAAGGCATTTTCTTCTATCCTCATGGTGTCTTTGTGGCTCTTTTCTACTACTTCTGGAACACTTTTGAAGAATATTGAGTAATTGGAGAACTGGGTTTAAGTTTGGAAAATGTGTGAAGTACTTTGTGCAGATGAACAGACACTCTTCCAGGGACCTTTCATGACTCATATCTGTCATTCATGGGAGCATGTGCTCATTTGTATATCAGTTGTGACTGCTTTAGTCACTTTAGGTTGGCATTTTTCAGGATAGAACCCAATTCTTTTGGTTTTCTAAATAATGTGATTTAGCATTTGTTGTTACTAGTTGAATTGCTTGTTTTACCAGGCAGAGGGAAAAAAATTAATATAGAGGCCTTATTACTGTTTGGTTGGGGATTTTTTTGACTCTGTTAGGATTTATATGATCAGGTTGCATTAGTAGCTGTTTTATTTTACTGTAGAATCAGTAATAATTTTGCCTACTAATTAGATGAAGAAAATTTATCTTTTTATGTTTTGTGCATTGGAAGCAATAGACAGTAAAGTAATTTGTACTTCCAACTTTATGAAGAAATACAGGCTCAAATTTGCCTATTACATTACTTTTTTTTTTTTTCACTGCATATGACAATTAAGATTGAATTTAGGGGCTTGGTGAATATTCTCCAGGACATTTGATTCAATCTCAAGTTGCAAAAGGCCAACTCTCCTATTCAGTGTCAGTTTCTTACTGTGCAGATGATTGTTTCATTGTGGTACTCAAAGTCATTCTGGAAATATATAAAATTCCTTCTTGGGACATTCAGAGTGGCTCTTCAGAAGACCTCAAAAGCTGTCTTTAGTGGTACATTCTTGAGATATGGTTATAATTAGTTAAGCAACTCAAATTCTACTACTGAAAGGTAAGGTAAATCATGGCATTTCATTGTAGAGTGAATCACCCCTATTTTCATCATAAATAAAAAAAATAATCTTAAATTTGGATCAGAGATTACTTGGGTAGATGCGTAGAATTCCTTTGCAGAGGAAACTTATATTCTTACCAGTGCCACTTCTCACAGGTGTCACTTTTTTAATAAAGTCAATCAGAAGTTATAGTTTAAATAAGGAAAGTGTTCATCCTCTAGGGGATTTTGCTAGAGCTCAGATACTGTGTATCAGCTGCTAGATTGCATTGCTCTCACAGAAGGTGACCACTAAATAACCCAGGGGTAATGGTAGCTTTGGGGAATCCATGTAAATAACAATGTTCAAATAAGTGATTGGTACCTGGAAGTTGCCTGTTTCTCGGCTGCTGAAAAATAAGTACTTACAATGTCCAGGGTGTGCCTTTAGGTTTGTTGAAATTGGGGACCTTTTCTTGCCTCATGCTTGTTGACTTTCGAGGAAATGTATGGAGATCTTTTATCAAACTATGCAACAAAGTTGCTTTTAGCCCCTTTTGATGCATCTGAACTTGCTTTCCAACATCTTGTTCTTTCACTCATTGTTTAACTCCTTGAGATGATAGGAGCATTCTTTTAAGAAAACATTCACCTGTGCTGTCTTGGAGAAATAGATGTTCCAAATCACTGCATAAACATTTATCCCATTCCTTTTTGATGAGGGCTAGTTCAAGTCACAAAGTTCTTCAGATACGTGGTTTGAAGACATGGATCCTTGTTTATTGTCTTGCTAAGTGTAATAGGGGTTGTTGCAGCCCTAGTTGATTCTACTCCTGGTAAATAGTCACTAGGCAGACACAGATGTGTCTGAACCGGAGCCTGCCCAGTCCCAAAGAGCCCCGCAGCCATCTTGGGTTTCTTGGACATACTCCACAGGCACAAACTTCCTTTCATACCTTCAGCTGCTCAGTGTGTCTCTAAAAGCCTAAACTGTAAGCCGTGCTGATCATGACAGTGAGGACCAGGGAAATTTGTTTGAGTAATATGAATAAATATCTGCTCCAGGGCTGCTGTTTCTGCCTTCTGTAAGATAAGTTACAAACAGGGGAGGTTTATTGTAGAGAAATTCCTGTGACAGAAGAACAGTTGGTTTAGACCAATTCACAGTTAATAATACCGTTTTCCAAGATCTTAGCATATTCATCAGTGTGGTTTTCCTTTCCTAATCAAGTCATGTCTTTCAACCCTCTTAATCAGGTTGGGGGGGTTTTGTGCCTTATTTGTATCAGGCAGTCAAAATGTCCACTGAAATATGTTCAGAATAAATCTTTGATGGCAGTCTCCTTCACCACCCACCTTGTTTCAGCGTGCTGGTCTCTTTGCCAGCAGACACTACTCTGCTGATGCATGAATGAGTAAGGTTTTAGAAAAATTAATTCTTTCATCTGTGCTAGGGAATCCTTGCCAATCATATTCTGTCCCACAGGAGTGGAATCAAGAATAGATGGGGAAGGTGATAAAGATAGATGAGAAGGAGATAAAAGAGAAAAATGATTCATTAAGGTTTTTTGCATCTAGACTGCTAAAAAAGCATGAGAATTTTAGACCACAATACAGTAAGTCTAGTTTTAAGGTGTTGTGCAACAGATCAGAAACTACCTGACTGAAAGTTCTGACCCGTGACAAATTCAGTTTGTAGATAAAAATTTCACAACAAAGCTTAGATGTGTTAACATCAGCTCAGTGAGATTTGTGACAGTTCAGACACTGCCTCCCCTCACAGAACTGCTATACTATGTTTGGTGGTGTGGTAAATTAGACTAACAGAGTTGGATCTGTATCAGGCCTTGGCACAAGCTTATCTTGACTGTGACTCTCAAGCTGCCAACTTAATGTATTTTTTTTTAACATTCCAAAATCTGGTGGTGGTTGAATCCAGCACCAGCACTTCATGTGCTCCTTCACTGTTGTCAGTCATGTTCATGACTTCTCCCATATGAAACAGTGTCAGGAAAACTTTGTTTTACTGAGATTGATGGCAGCCTCATATTCCAGCATGCTTCCATGTGAATGGAAGACTACTGTAATAAGCTTTTGTCAATAGTCTGGGTGACACAGGACCAAGTCTAGGTCAGGAGTCATTGGTCAGGCACTCTCCAGAACATGAGCTGGTGCTTCCAGTAGTCAGACAGAATGCAGGTTTCCCAAGCAATGAGGCTCTAGAGATGATATTACTGTCCTCTGACCAGTATACTAAAAGTTATTTGGGTGAAGTGCTAGAAGCAGTGTTAGAATAGGCATCTGTTTCCTCAAAACTAAGGCTTGCCTGAAAGTGGATGTTTTCAGGTCTTAATCAGAATGTCATAAGCAGTGTTTTACATTTTCTTAGAGCAGATGTTTTACAGTGTTTTACACCTTCTGAGGTGTTTTACATCTTCTTAGTTTTTTTAAGAGCAGAGCAGTGTTTTTACATCTTAGTTTTGCATCATCATCTTGGGTGTTGCCTTTCTGTACAGCTGATGTTCAGCAAACATTAAATGGAAAATCTTTACCCTGGTCTGTAATGTTGACAGATGAGGAACCTTTCCAACTGACTTTTAATCGTTGTTCTGTGTTCCTGGCATTGACTCAGTTAAACTTTGACAATTTACACCTATGAAGCATAAGTACTGGAGGACCTCTGTTTTGATTTGGAGATTTTTGGTGGCCTCCTGCTTTTTTATTTCACTTGTGTCAATTGCATTTGTGCTATGATGAGAACACTCAAATATTACTTTGATGTTAAACTCAACATTTGGCACTTTACCTATCTCAATGAATGATAAAACTAATAAGCATAATTCTGATACTAAGACAAATTTTGTTTTGTGCAGAGTTTGTGGCAGAATGGTAAATTGTAGTAGATTGACAAAACTGGCTGCTTTTCTGACAAACTTTAGAAAATCATGAGCCTTGCTAAGGTCTTCCTGCAATACTCTTGTAATAGATTGGACTGAAGCACAAAAGGAGGTGCAGTAAAGAAATAAATGTTTTTTACTAAATATTTAAAGCTGTCTGATGTGCTCTCTTAGTATTTGCACCAGATTGTTATGTCTGCAGGTGTTGCAGAGAGCTGCGGTTGGCCCTCAATAGCTTTGTGCACCTTCATTCTGTGTGAGGCTTTTGCTGCATGGCAACCTGCAAATGTGGGGTTTCATCTGGGTTACCACAGGAATAAACTTCTCAGGATACTATACAGAGGTCTGTCTTCATAGCTACTGCTCTTAAGAGAAAGTAAGATGACTTTTTGTTTACTAAATACTATATTAACATTGCAATTTTTATCAGAACGTTATATTAGCAGAAAGCGAATGCTGTTTGTCATCTGATTCTCCTTCTGAGGCTTTTTTTTTCTTTTCTGACTTTCTCCAGGGCACTTAGGAGCTTGGGGGGAGAGAGAGAGTGGGATGAATTGGGTGTTGTAGGATTATGTTTGGAAATATTTTATCCATTAACTTTAGTTTAGAGTAGATAATAGCAGTAGGTAAGAGACTAACTGGTTCCTTTTCAGCCATGGAAGTAATCAGCTGGGGTGGTCCCAGGGCGCTCTGGGCACGAGTATTGCTGAGTGATCATTGGCTGCCACCTGCGTGACAAAGTAAAGGACCAACCCTTCAATTTATACCAGTGGAGCCAGATCACGGGAAACAATTGACAGGTAAAATAAACTTTTGAAAATTTAAGGGAGAGGAGAGAGGATACATGATATAAATGGAGCAAAGAGCCTAAAAGATTTGCCAAAGATAGGAAAGGCTGCTCTTCTGAAACTTTTGCATAGCTATAGCTTACTTTTTTGGAGAGAGCCACACAACAAAGTTCAGGTTACTTGTTGCTTCCCTGGGAACAGAGCCTTACTAAGAAACAATGTTACTGAAGTTGTAGCAGCAAAACATGTACCAGAATTTTATTGTAGTTAGAAATTACAGCTCATGTTTGTGCACGCACTTCCAGATCTTTGAATGCTTATTGTCTTGACATTGGGTGTTTTCTACTGGTCCAAGAGATGGATATGGCTTTTGGTTTTTTAGAAAGACTGAAAAAAAGTTGCTGAATTTTCAAGGTTATCACTTGATTGTAGTGTAGTGAGTTACTCTAGAAGCTAGAATGCCATGCAAAAAATGAATATAAGTAAGCCTTAATCTCGCTGATAAAACAATGCTTAGCATCAATATTTTTCTTCTTTTTTTTTATTTAGAGAATTGACTGAAAATAATTTTAAGGACTTTTAACTAAATTACTTTTACTTATTTAGAATTGTTAAGCTTATGCTTAGCCCAGCGTGATACAGGACTGGTGCAACAACTCGATTTTGATCAGTGACTCAAAAGTGTGATCACCCTGATGTCACCGAATGGCCACAGCTTGTAAAAGGTAAGCATGAAGCAGATCAGATTGTTTCTCAGGAGTTTTTCTACTATAATGTTTATTTTAAGGTATTTAATTTGTATGGCTTGAACTTATTTTTATAAATAATATTAAATTACATTGTTTGTTTAAGATAAGTCAGCTGGCAAAGTTGACTAACACTCTTGCTTACAGTGATTTCAAAGCTCACTTAGTTTGTCCTTGCCTGCTTTTTAAAATACAAGCATTGTGGTGCTCCATTATATCCCTCTTGAAAACAAGACTATCACTTAAAAGTCTCTGGGTAGTTTTTATTGTCATACTGAATTTCTCTATAAATTGTTTAGCATACTTATCCAAGCATGTGTTCAGTTTTTGTTTTGAAGTATTTATCCACGAGGCTTGATGATGTTAAAGCGTATGTAAGCATGCATACCATTACTTTTCCCATCCAGAGAGGTGCACTGGTGGTAAAAGGAATGGCTTGTAGAATGGAGAAGTTGCTCCCTGTGTTACTGGAAATGAGCCACCATTTGAATTTGTGAGCTCACACAGCAGTATTCAGATTAGTTGGTGTCTTGTGATCAGTATCTACAATCTAATTCAAAGGTGAAATTTTTAAGAGCATTTGCTCTGAGATTTTCTCTGAACAGAACTCTTGTTTCAGATTTTAAGCATGATGAAAGGACGTCTTGCCGTACTATATAGTTGTTTTTCAGTACTGTTGCCTGCTCACAGGAAATAACAAGGTATCTTGTTTGTAAACAATTGGGTATTGCAAAATAAATAGCTTCTCAGCAAACAAGTACAATTCCTGTAATTAGATTGATTTTCCACTTCATTTTACTGAGTGTTCAAAGCTCATTTTATTAGGTGCTTACATTGTCATTTGAAACCTTTTAAAATCGAGTTAATATGTCCATTAATAGTTCTGCAAACCATAGTTACAGTAGGTCTGCTCATATTTTAGGAAACAATAGACTGAAGGAATTTTCACCCTGTCTTCTGCAGAACCACTTACCTTAGAGGACCAAACGTTTTTTGACCCATCTAGATGTTTGGGTTTTTTTTTAAATATTATATTTTTAAAGATATTTTTTAAGATAATTTTTAAGTATCAACTGTATTGTCTCTTTACAGCCCTGATAATATTCTCACAAATCATGAGGATAGGAAAAGATTTTGAATATACTGCTAGCTGTTTACATGCCTGTACTGCAGATCACCAGGCTATTTTTTTATATGCAGAGTTTAGATGCCAGTCTGCTCTTTTTCTGTAATTCTTCATACTGCTGTTTATTTTAAAGGCTGAAAGTGATCAGTATTATTGATGTTTTTCTTTTAACACCACTATTTCCTTTGCATTTTCATAGCAACTTAAAACACTAATTCCCAAAGCTTCATTGTGTTCTTTGTCCCAGTTCTAAAAATAAGAGAGCAAGTCCTTGAGTGTCCAGACATTTTGCTACCATTTTCTGAATTCTTGGAAGTAGAGGAGCTAACCAATATGAATATAAACATGTGTCTTTCTACCATTCCAGCTTCTAACACTTACATGCTCATATAAATAAGTGGGGGAAAAAAGAAGAGTTTCTTTTCACTAAGCATTTAGGGCTTGCTTATTAGTTAAAGGGAGATTATTATCTGTTTTGCTGGTGAGCATTTTTTTGTCAGCAACTGCCTTATCAGTCCCAAATTTAAGGGTAATGTAATTTGGAGGTAAAAAATAATGGCCAAATTTTGAGATTAGTCAGTTTTTATGTTATTTTCCAGTTAAAGGGTATTTACATTTTAAGCATGAGGATAGGAAGTTCAGAATTCTGTCCCTAGTTTCCATTAAATTTTATAAGTTAATGAAATACAAACAAATAATTTCCTGTGTTCTGCATCATCTGTCAGCACACAGTGTCCAGCTAGCCTAGGAATTATAAGCTGTCAGCCAGAAATGCCTTCTAGGCAATGTGTCTGTTTAGTAGAATCCAAAAAGTTCTTAAGATCTGGTATTTCAGAAAAGGAACTAAAATTTTAGTAGAGCATTTGGAGAGCAGTCCAAGCTCTAATACAAGAGACCATCCAGTAAAATAACAGAATGAAACAGGAAAAAAGGAATGTATGAGACTACTTGTGGGGATTTCCAATAGCGTTTAGAATATTATAGATAGTTATATAATAAAGAAATTTAAAAGTTGCATTCCTTTAAATAAAGATTTTTTTTTTTTCCCCTGTAAAGCTAAAGGAAAGTCTGCTTAGCTGTCCTAACTGAAGTCTCCCAACAGACTCTGGTGAAACCTACAAAGTTAGTTCTGTTTGCAGATTGTAGCTCACTTCTGTTTTTAGAGAGCTGTCGTGAAAGACGTTTTTGTTCATCCAGACTGCAGAGTTTTACTGTAATGGCTGTGCTCTGTTTCCACTCCTTGCACAGTGTTTCCAGCATGGCAGTTCTGGTCAACTGTTCCAAAGTTTGTACCCAAGGCAAGGTTCTATAAAGTCTGATTTCATGGCATCCTAGGGTGATGGGTGTCAGAACTGCTGCATTTGTACTGCCTAGTCTCCTGGCTTGTCTGGCTACAAAATCACTGGCTAGAGGGAAGTCCTCCCTCAAAGAGAGAAAAAAAATACTGTCTAAAGTTAACAGTTGAATCAGTGCTGTTTTAAGGAAGATGTGAATAAGGAGGAGCTAAATAACTATAATTTAGTCTACTTTAAGCTATACCCCTTGAATTACTAGATTAATTAAGTCAATGGGATTGCCAAGCTAAACACAGATGCTACTTGTGCCAGGCAATAACACTTAATTCTGAATATTACTGGCTGATTTTTTTCAATCTGGGCTGGATTGAAGAAAACAGAAAGCTGTTTGTGTCTGTGGGATTAGCTCCATGATTCAAGTGGAGAGAGATGTGAGATTTGCTTTGAGATTCTTTTGGACCCTGTTTCTGAGCTGCTGCTTTCTTAGAGTCCAGCTCTGTAGAGAATTTGTTGGTTGCAGTTGATCACTGATAATCTTTGAGTACATGTTTTGGTTACAGAAGTGGTTATGAAGAATTAGCCCCAGAACAGGAGCACTCTGCAGCCTGAAAGCAGAAGTACTGCCAGCAGATCTCTTCCCTAATGGCTCCTGTTGTGTAAGCAGTGGGGAAAAGTGCTCTTTCTTAGGGAAATTTGGCTTAATTATGCTATCATGTTTTATGTAATAAACTGTATTCTAGAGTTTGATAAATTAAACCTGCAAGTATCAAAAAGTTGATGCTTTTAGTGGCAATAGCACATTCATCACATTCCATCTTCCATAACTTCATATTGTAATGACTTTAAAAGAACAAGCAGTGCTTAAGGTTTTCTATCTGGTTTTGCAGATCACCAGGAGAACCACACTCTGAGAACATTGAAACTAGCCGAATGTAAGTAAATGAATGGATGAGTTTGGTTTATCTTGCTTAAAAATGTTCTAAACATATATAACAATCACTCTTGCATCTGCTTAAAAAGAAGACAAAAGCTGAATGGAACTGAGAAATTACCTTAGAAAATTTCAAATATTTTGCAATTTTTGCAATTTTAAGCCTCTGTAGAAACTGTTTTGTTTTTTTTTAGAGATGAATGAGTTTGAGGGAAAGTTCAGAGTTTAATTTAACATGAACCAGTAGATGGTAGCATAATACAATATCAGAAATCTTAACAGCCTATATTCAGACTTGACAGTAGGAATGTAATTTCTACCTGCCATTCACTAATATCTTGCATGGGTTTGAAGACACTTCAGTATTAAGGCACAATACCTGCTGGTATCTGTTGTGGCAGATGGATTGTTGAACTAAGAAAAAGAAATTGTGACTTAATTTGGTGAATTTTTATGCCAGTTACTTCTAGAAACCAAAAACTAGCTCTCTTTCACTAAATAGTATTCACAGAGCATCTTGCTGACAGGATGGAATCTTTTTTTGTCTGTCTTCATTGGGTTAGAACGCAAGATGAACTAAAATCAAGATTGTGGTTGGCTGAAGCATTCATTTCAATTCAAAATTCAAAGAGGTCGCAGGAATTAGAGGACCATTAAAAAAAAAAGTTATTTGAGACTTTATCCTTCTGTGAGTTAGCAAAAAAAATTCTTTTCTAGCTATTCAAGCTGTTCTGTAGAACTCAAACAGGGAAACCACAAACTGCTCTTCTGGCTTACAGCACAAGTTCCAAAATAATGGAGGGAATGTAGCCCAGTAGTTGGTGTGCTGTCTGAGACTTCAAAGGATCTGGGTTCATTTCTCTTCTGCCACAATTTCTTCTCTGACCTTAAACTGTCTCCTTCACGCCTTCCCCCCAAGCAGTCTAGCATTTTACATGCCGTGGGCTGGATGCCATTTTCAGGATGTTTTGCAGGCTAGGGGACATAGTGTGAATTGCTCAAGGACTTCTCTGCTGTAGCTGCTCAACTTAAGGAGGAGCAAAACTACGGTGAGCCCCCACACACATTGGACTGCATACCTAAAAACGTGAGGAGCAGAGTGAGGGCTTTTCTGATGTGCTGTTAGCAGTTCACTGCAGTGGAGCCTTTTCATGCACAAGGAGAAGCAATTCTCCTGCTATGACGCATTTCTTTTCCCTCACTCAAACCATCTGCTACAGAAGTGCTGTCCAGCTGCTTTCTTAGGAGTGAAGGTTGCAGGGATCCTGACCTGAGAGGTGACTCTGCCTGTTGCTACGTGGACTCTGCGTGCTGCTGCATTAGAAGTCACAGGGCAAAAGCTCTGCTGTGGTCTCTTATTCCTACTCCAGTAGTGACCCATGCTGCATTGTGGTTTATTGTTCCTGCAGCAAGTTGTGTTGTGTCCTTTAGTTTCCCTGACCTAGCCAGACAGGGGAAATAAGGCTGCAGCCTGGCTATAGTCCACTCTGGGTGTTATCCATTGGATTGCTGGTTTTTATGCATTTTAAGCAAAGATGTATCGGCAGCACTCACCTAGACTCATAAGAAACAAAGACTTTAAGGATCTAGGATAAATCAGAAAGAAAAGGCAGTAAAACTATTTCTTTCTAGAAATTCTTGTGGGTATGTGATTTATCTTCCTTAAAACCAAACATAAAAAAATAATTTACAGCAGTAAGCTTTTCTGTTATAGCTGAGTACTTTTTCTTTTTTATGTAGACCAGTAATCAGTGGCACTGACTTCACATAAATTTTAGTTATCTAAAACAAATGTGAGCCAGTCAATCTGTAGAAATTCACATATTTGACTAGTAGTTATACAGTATATTTGCAAAACTAAATGGTTTTTAAACTGTATCACAATGTGATATGTACTGCACCTGTTAGAGTGAATTTTTGCCATCCTCTGCATAGCTGCTCTTGCCACATAGGGTGGAATGGCAGGTTGAGTGGTAGAGTTGTGACCTGAAAGCCTGATGTGTTGCTAAAATAGTTACTGTGTTATTTACATGCCTAAAATTCATTAGTAAATATAGGGACTAAAGCAGGTGGTTTTTTGTTTGCACAATAAATGATTGGTTTTGCTGTGGTTGGGTGATAGGATTGCTTTATTTATTTCCATGTTCTGAATTGCAAAGCTTTATACCAAAAGTGTAGTCATATATGTTTCACATGTGTGAATGAAAAGAAATTTTAAGAAAGTATTCAGATTCTTACACAGCCAAATTTTCCATATGTAAGTCTTGCTTATCCCAGTCTTTTCAAATTGTAAGTTTCCATGTGATAAACATCTTTGTGTGTCTTAGTTTGAAGACAGGTATTCCTGCTAGAAAAAAATTGACAAAAACAGGAATCTTTCTCCTGCAATGGAGGAAACAAACCTCCTCTCTCCAAATCGCTATACCTTTAGAATTAAAGAGGCTCCCAGGCAAAGAATTTGGTATAGGAATAACAGTTCTTTACTAATGAGTCTAACAAGATGAACAAAATAACAATGACTATAGTATTAATACCANATGCAAAGCGATGGGACAGCAGCTCCCGGCCACGCAGGGAGCGAGACCAGGGTCAGAATTCCCGGCAGAGCCAAGAAACTCGCTCCCAGCCCAGCTTCAACTGAGATCTCTCTCGAGTGAGAACCCTCTCTGGACAGACACTTTTTTGTCTCTTTCAAATACCTAAAAGTATCCATAAGCACCTAGCAATTAGCTTCCTAGCCACTCTTTTGGGAAAAAATTCTACAAGAAAGTAACCCAACCCCCAACATTGTGCTAGCTCAAAGTTAGTAGTCTTTTTATCTTAGCATTCATCCAGGTCTTAGAATTGTTAAGTTCAGCATTTTCTGTCTGCTTCTGTCACACATTTCCACTGACTTTCAGCTTCAATTAATAGAATTTTCTTAAAACCTCTTTAGCACTATATTTCATAATTTGATTGTTTAACAATAACTTCTTATCTCTTCATGTGTTTGCACTCTCTATTTTATAGTGTCACATATCAAGGCAAAGGTATGACTGTCTTCATAGACTTTCTGTGCATTCATTTTTTTTGCACTCTGCTTTTGAGGATGAGATTCTTTGCAATTTTGAAACCCTTCTTTGTTCTTAATATGATTGTAGCAAGGCAATTTTTCTGAGACAAGATTGTGAGATAGATGCTGTGTTCTTCACTCCCTTTCTCTGTTTTCCTGCATTGTTCCATATATCCAGGACAGACTTTCTGTTCTCAGGGTTGCCCTTCCTGAGGAAGTGCCATGCCTTTGTAGGCACATGATGTTCCCAAAGGCACAGTGGATCTAGAATACACAAGGGATAGGGAGGTCCCTTGGGTTAAGCCAGTATGGTCCAAGGGGGGCTCACAATCCACCCATGCTGCTGGTGTCCACCACACTGGAAGGAATGGAGTTTGGAAAATGTGAGCTCAGTGTGCATTTGCCGCATGCATGTTTTCTGTGGTGCCAGAGGCTGAGGCAGGCAAAAGGTGTTACAGCTCTGCTGGAACAAAGGACTGGGCTCCAGCTGTGGGTGGAGCGTTTGGTAATTTGGTATGCAGGGCTCTTCAAAAGGCTCTGTGTGGGCAGTGCTATTACTGGAAGCTTGTCTTTTCTAGCCCTGCTGTTCTTACTCTAACTAAACGGAAGCAGGAAAACCAGTGTGCAAGGTTTAAGCTGAAACTTGCAGGAAGCAATATTCAACTTCACAAAGATGACCATCTGTACCTTTAACAGTTTTTGATGTGCTGGTTGTCTTGTTTCCAAAATGTAGTATAACTGTCGCAGACGTGTCTCTTAATGCCTCTGCTAACATATCTATTGAAAGTTGTTTTGCTATTAGTACTAAAAAAACTTTTTCCTGGGTTTTTTTCTTACCTAAAAGATAAACATAGTTTCCATGCATATTTATACTTTTTTGGATTATTTTTTTATTATTATTTTTTTCTCTGTGTGTTAAAGAAAATTGCTTGCGAACATTTTGGCACTTCTAAATTCCTAATGGCCATTGTAAAACAGGCTATTGTAGATTACCATTTAATAAAATCAGCCATCTTGGAGAAATCATAGAATCATCAAGGCTGGAAAAGAACTCCAAGATCATTGAGTCCAACCCTTGACCAATCACCACCTTGTGCCATGTCCAGTTATTTCTTGAACACTTCCAGGCAGGAATGGTGACTCCTCTATGGGCTGCCCATTCCAAAGCTTGACAGCCCTTTCAGTGAAGAAATTTTTTCTGATGTCCAACCTGAACTTCCCCTGGCACAGCTTGATGCCATTTTCCTGTTGTCCTGTAACTGATTGCCTGGGAAAAGACGCCAACCCTCACCTGGCTGGGAGATCACAGCCTGATCCTGCTGGCCACACTATTGCTGATACAGGCCCGGTCACCAATGGCCTTCTTGGCCACCTGGGCACACCCTGGCTCATGTTCAGCTGCTGTGGACCAGCACCCCAAGGTCCTTTTCCACTGGGCAGCTTTCCAGCCACTCTGCTCCAGCCTGTAGTGCTGCACAGGGTTGTTGTGACCAAAGTGTAGGATCTGATGCTTCACCTTGTTAAACTTCATACTGTTGGCCTTGGCCCAATCAATCCAGATCCCTTCCTGCCCTCCAGCAGATCAACATTCCTGTCCAACATGAGATTTATGTGCAAAAATAATATAACAATATTGTGTCCTAAGCAGAAACCATTCAGAAGTGTGTTATTTCGTGCTGGTATTTCCAGAAAAGTATGAAACCTCCATGTGTATTACAAGAATTTAGGTAAACTTATGAGCAAAAATGATGCTGTTATACAGATACTTTAAATTTCACACGTATTTTGGATGTAAATGTAAACTTGAATGTGAATGCTTTATAGGTAAACTTTAAATTATTACATGCTTCAAATCTTTCAAAAATTCCTTTAATGTTTAAACTTCTGGTTTTCTCTGTGGCAAGAGAGTCCTTTAAACTAAATACAGAGAAATACTATGTAAGGTATTTGAAAGATGCAAATTACATTCTGTTTAATAGGAACTTTTGAACCATTACACTCAATCCTTTTTTTAACAGGTTTTAGTCACTCAAAAATTACTACAGAAAATGCTGCCCAGTTCACCTTTGGCTTGATAGTACATGTTTCTCATGATACTCTACAATTTTGGCACCATTGAATTACAAAGGCAAAGTACTTATTATCTGTCTTTTTATTAGCTGTAGAACATATGGAAAGCCTAAAGGCAATTCTTTTTTCTGTAACTTCTACAAAGTCAGTGAATGCTAATTTCATTTTAAGCAGAAAAGTGTGCTCGTGAAATTGTTGGACTTTAAGGAAGGAAGTTGGGTGTCTGTTTTAGCTGCCTCTCCTCACTGAAGCAGTGCATATTGCTTGAGCAGGTTATACAAGGCCCACTGAGTGGGAAGCTACCCTTCAGTCATAAGGATATGTCTGAAACGTCTTGAAATGTTTACAGCTGCAGCCACACCGGTGCAGTTTCGTAGTTGGATGTGCAACAACAATGAGTATTTGGAAATGTATGTGCAAGTCAGTCACTACAGCTTAAGCTACAGCAGTAACTGTGTGTGCTAATGTACAGTGAACCAGGCTTGAGTTTTCTAAGGGACCAATTGCTCTTCACCAGATCCCTTTATAGGAACTTAGAGAGAGCTGTGCTCTTCATGAGTGTAGCATGAGCTAAGAATAGAGAGTGGCTTTATGTTACTCTGTTTGATGAACCAGTTTTAATGCCTCAGGCCAAGAACTTTAGTTTTCAACATACTTGTCTCAGTTTGAAGACAGGTATTCCTGCTAGAGGAAAAAAAAAATGATAAAACAGGAATCTTTCTCCTGCAATGGAGGAAACAAACCTCCTCTCTCCAAAAGGCTATATCTTTAGAATTAAAGAGGCTCTCAGGCAAAGAATTTGGTATAGGAATAACAGTTGTTTTACTAATGAGTCTAACAAGATGAACAAAATAACAGTAACTATAGTATTAATACCAAACTGGGTTAGGAAAACAGTCACAGGTTTTTCTCCGA
>VZTB01015006.1:27709-92699 GCA_013397245.1 Thryothorus ludovicianus | reverse complement strand
TTCCGAGCCCTTCCAAAAGGGAGGTGGGGTTGATCCCACCCTTCTCTGGATAGACACTTCTTTTGTCTCTTTCAAGTACCTTAAAGTATCCATAAGTACCCAGCAATCAGGTTTTTTTTTAGCCACTCTTCTGGGAAAAAATTCTACAAGAAAGTAACCCAACCCCCAACAATACTAAATGAGCAGGTGAATGCAGAAAGAGATCAAGTTTTCACTTTTGGACAATACAGAGAGTATGCTATGAATTCTTTTGCTGAATAATGTAGAAATAGGAAATGTGGGCTTTTGGCAATGAAGAGTGATAATAATATGTGAAGTACACCAGTGGGAATGTGGTATGGAATGTCTGTTTTGTAAAATCACAGACTGACTTACTCAGAACTTCATTTTCTGTAAGTCCTCTTATCAATGAACCTCAGTAAGGGTCACTCTTGAGGAAGGCTTGGTAAATTCTCTTCTAACTTCTGAGGTCTGTATCCTCACTTAAATTTTATTTATTTATTTATTTATTTATTTACCTAAATCATTTGTCTGAGGTAATGTGGAAAGTCTGTGGAGTAGCTGCCAGGGAGAAGGGAGGGGATCCAGCTGGATTCCTGTAAGTTTATGGAGCCTTACAGAATACTCAAAGAGATGGCTGATGTCATTGCAAGGCCTCTCCAAGGATTTTTCAATGATCTTGGGAATCTGGAGAGGTCTCAATCAACTGGACGCTGGCCGATGTTGGCCCAAGAAGGACAGGAAGGATGATCCTGAAAAACTACAGGAGTATCAGTCTCAACATTAGTGCCTGGTAAAATTATGGACAAGATTATTCTGGGTGTTACTGACAAGCACCTGAAGGACACCACAGACATCAGTCACAGCCAGCGTGGGTTCATGTCAAATGTAATTTCTTTTTGTGACAAGGTAGCATGTCTAGTTGATCAAGGGAAGCCAGCTGATGTTGCCTTTGTGAATTTCCATAAAGCTTTCAATACTGTCTCTCACTGTAACCTTCTGGATAAAATGTCCAGAACACAGCTGGATAAATACGTCATGTAAGGGGTAAGCAACTGGCTCACAGTTCAGGCACAGGGTTACAGTAAATGAGGTGAAATCAGACTGGTGACCTGTCACTAGTGGAGTTCCACAGGGCTGCATCCTTGTCCCTCTTCAACATCTTCATAAATGACTTGGACACAGGTCTCAAAGGTATACAGAGTAGGTTTGCTAGAGATACTAAATTGGGAGGTGCTGTTGACTCCCTGGAAGGCAGCCAGGTTATGCAGAGGGACCTCATCAAATTAGAGAGTTGGGCAATCACCAACCACATGAAGTTCAGCAAATACGAGTGCTCCTGGGACCTGCATCTCAGAAAGGCCCCTGGGGCTCCTAATCAGTGACAGGTTGAACACGAGCCAGCAGTGCCCTGGCAGCCCGGAGGGCCAGCCCTGTTGTGGGTGGCATCCGGCACAGCATGGCCAGCTGGGCAAGGGAGGGGATTGTCCTGCCGTGCTCTGAGCTGGGGCAGCCTCACCTTGAATATTGTGTGCAGTTTTGGGCACTGCAATATGAGAAAGATACAAGGCTATTAGAGAGCATCTGAAGGAGGGCTACAGAGATGATGAAGAGGAAGCTGTATGAGGAGGGGCTGAGGCCACTTGGTCTGTTCAGCCTGGAGAGGGACACTGAGGGGAGACATCATCATGGTCCACAGCTTCCTGATGCGGGGAAGCAGAGGGGCAGGCACTGATCTCTTCCCTCTCATGACCAGTGACAGGACCAGAGAGAACGGCCTGAAGTTGTGTCAGGGAAGGTTTAGGTTGGGCATTAGACAAAAGTTCTTCACCCAGAGGATGGTTGGGCACTGGAACAGGCTCCACAGGGAAGTTGTCACAGCGCCAGGCCTGAGTTCAAGAAGTGTTTGTTAGGCACATGGTGTGATTCTTGATGATGGTTCTGTGCAGGGCCAGAAGTTGAACTTTGATGATCCTTGTGAGTTACTTCCAACTAAGGATATTCTATGAAATTCTAATACTGCTGTGTTCTGGTACTGTTGTACATCGTATTGTTTGCTTCCATATTTGATTGTTTTTAAAAACTAAAAATACAACCTTCAGTCAGACTTTCTGTCTCTAATAGAGTTTCAGAGAACTTGAGTCAGTGAGTCTCTAGGTATAAGTCAAAATAAAAGTATTTGTACAAATAGCCTTATTTGTAGGCATTGCAAAGTTTGAGAAGTAATTGGTAGCTAAAAACTAAAAGCAAAAAAAAATTGATTCCTTCAGAAGCTGTTAGAGATAAGTCTAAGCTTAACTTTATCTGCTGACATCCCAGACATTGCCTGATTAAATACATTGCCTGTATTAGTATTTATACATTGATATAACTTTATTCAAACTAGATGTGTGACCTGGAAAGATGTGCATGTTGGTGGCCACAGCTCAGGTGTAAAAATTCAGCTTTTTCATACTAAATACTTAACCTGCTTACAAATTACAGTATTCTACGCTCTATATCTGGAGATCTGGAATGATTGAAAGTCAGAAGTGATCAAAGCACAAAATTTTGCATTCAGAAATAGTTGTCTCTGAAATAATTTACTGGTCCAATTTGTATTAAAATGCTGTTGTTTTTCGCGGGGTTGAGTGGTTTTTCTTAAAGCCTGTATACTAATGGCTGAAGTATAAAAGACAAGAATAAAAAAAACCTCGATTTTAGAAGTACATGGAGAGAGGCAGATTTTCCTATGTCTGCATATAAAAATGTGAGAGACCAGAACTCTTCCCTAAGATTAGAATATGGCTATTCCCTGATACACTAATGCATTTAATGGTATTGCTCATGCTGCTTTTTCTTTCTGCATCCATCTCAAAGTGCCAGGGAAACCTTTCTCCTCAGTTGGCTTTTTGTTTGTTTTCTTTTCCTTGGAACATACTGGGGCATTTGAAAGCTCAGATAGACATCAAAGTAATTGTTTTCCTTGTAAGATTTGTTTTCTTCTCTGAGATCATGAGATCTTGAAGGCTGAGAAGAAAGAAGCAGAGGTCTTACTGCTGCATAATGTACACCTCAGTAGTCACTCTCAGAACATTTTCCCTTTTAAAATAGCTGCAGAAACTGCTATTTAACCAGCCATTATTAACAGCGAGGTGCAGCAAGTGCTGAGCAGTACCAGTGGGTCTAGCACTTCAGTTCTGAAGTACTTATTCTATGCATCGACAACAAGAAAGGCAATTTTAAGTTAATATCACAATTTCTGATGCTCTAATCTTTATAGTACTGTATCACTAAAGTTCCGTAAAAAGCCTGTGTGTTAAACCTAGCCAGAATGTTTGAAATCTTGTGTAGCTGGTAGTTCTCATTAATTACTTACTATCCTAAATGAAGTCAAGGTTTTGGTGTTTCTTTCTGAACAGTGGTCAAACATAGTGCTCTTTGTGCTGCATGCAGCTGCTTCTGTCCTGGTTACCTGCAGCTTTCCAGTGATTTCTTTACTATTTGAATGTTTCTGTAGAAGTCTGTGACCTTATTAATAAAGCAGTTATGTTTTCTTTTGTGCATATATGTAGTACTGAGCAGTGCATATATATAGTACTGAGCACTAGACTTTCACAGCAATACAGCTGTGATTTTTCAGAATACATACTTGCCACCTATAATGGCAGGAGAAACAGAAGGATTTGGTGGACAGGGCTTTTTGGGGTGTTTTTTTTTTCTTTTCTTTAGTAGCCATATAATTTATTTAAGCTAGCGAGAAATCTGTCCAGCCTTGGGCTCATCTGTAGTTGTGTTTTTAGCACCAGTTTAATTAATCAAGGGAAATTTTTTGTATGGATTTAAATGGACTAAATATGATAATTTAGTCATCTGGAGTCTTGTTAAAATAGTGTAGTATTGATAGTATTGCTAAATAAATGTGTGAATTGTTTGTGTTTCATGCCTCTTTCATCTGTCAGTGGCAACCATGCCTCAGTACTATATATTAGATTCAACACCTGTACAACATCCAATTCTGTTTCAGTTGCAGCTTTGTTTTGCATCCAAATTGCTCTTTTTTTAGCAACAGTTGAGATTGTTCAGAACTGTACAATATTGTCTCCACTGTAGCGCTACTGTGTAAAGCTGAAAACTATGCATAAACAGGATTTATCTTTTACTTACATAGAACCCACAAATTAAATTGTGTGTTAAATATATTTGCATTTGTCAAGATGAAAATCCTGCATTTAAAAAAATCTTCTGATGTGTTCTCTCTGACAGAAATCTTGTGTTTCAGTGCCTGACTAATCTCTGCCTTGCTGATGCTGTTGAATGAGCTTTGTATGTGAAAGCTCCACTAATCCCTGTACTTACTGTTTGAATGTTTGCTACAGGAAGCGAGCAGCTGCAAAGCATCTAATAGAGCGCTACTACCACCAGTTAACTGAGGGCTGTGGAAATGAAGCCTGCACGAATGAATTTTGTGCTTCCTGTCCAACTTTTCTCCGTATGGATAACAATGCAGCAGCCATTAAGGCCCTCGAGCTTTATAAGATTAATGCAAAACTCTGTGATCCTCATCCCTCCAAGAAAGGAACGAGCTCAGCTTACCTAGAAAACAATTCCAAAGGTGCCCATAACAATTCCTGCACTGACAGAAAAATGAACAAGAAAGAAATGCAAGGCCCGAGAGATGACTTTAAAGGTAAGATGTTTACAGTTTTCCTAAAATAAAACACATTTCATACGCATTAGTAGAAGCCAGCAGAATTCACTCTGGTGGTGTTCTGCTGACTTTAGTAAAATACAGTATTAGACAATTGAATATTTTGCTGTGGATACAGAAAAATTGATAGATTAATGCTGAACACTGATTCCAAATCTGGATCTTGACAACATCTCTGTTAAGTTTGACATACATTTGTTGTCTTGCAAGAATAATGATTTTTGCAAATATGGAAAAGCTTGAAGTGCTATTGTATGACTGTTTTAGCTTTGCTAGTTTCATAATTGTTCTGCAGTTAATAAATTATAGAAGTTATATTTTAACTAATTCCAGATTCTATGTTAAGAAACTTAACAGATGAAATAAATTATACAGTGGTGATAGGCAGTACATTCACTAAGCTAAAAAATGTTTGAGCACAGTTATTTTAAGCCATTGTAAAAAAAAGTACTGTTCTGGATGTTTTCTAACTTCTGTTTAGCTTTTCAAGCTATCTAATAGTAAATACATGCTAATAGAATAATGTTAGTTGTCACCAAAACCTGTGATGCAAATGCATCCATAAACCAGGCCAAATGGTTTTTAAAGCTATTAACCTTTGAGCTGACCACCTTTAACTATTGTGACAAAAAGTGGTATAAGCACAAGTCCAGATTCATTTATTTTAGCTAAAAATGGTGAAATTGTTTAAGCAAATATTTTAAAAGCTCTACAGAATTAGCAATAAAACATAGTACTGTGTTATAAACAGCCCAAGATGTTTCAGTCAATAGCAGCATCAGTTTCTTCTTTATCTGATGTGAGGATAAGTTTGTACCCAAATCGTTTATTATCTGAATAAGCAGAGAGGCAAACACTAGGAAGGGGAAAGGGAAGGCAATGTAGCATTAAATGAGCAAGAGACACATTAAGTCTGTTTTGTCATTTGTCTCTTGGTTTTTTTGTATTTTTAATGGAGCTTTTCAGATACAGAATTTTCCTTATTCTGTCTAACCATCCCCTCTCCCCAAGGTGAGTACCTAAGAGTCTTCTCAACCCACCTCCAGAGACAGTCTGTTGGCTACAGCAGTGACTCAGGCTTCCTCTCCTGGGGCATCACGAATATTGACCTTTCTTTGTAGCTGTACAGACAGAGGGCTTTGATGCCTTCTTAAAGCTCATCTGAGGCTTAGTTACCTTTGGAATTGAGTGATGTCTAAGGAATCTAGCACTCTGAATATTTTAAGGTCTATCTGCTACAACAATTACTGGGAAATCTGCAGCAAAGTTTAGCAAAGCCTAAGAAAAGATGTGTAGCTTGCTTTTATGCTTTGACATAGGATTGAAAGTTCTAAATAAATTGAAAGAAATACTCTTCAGGAATAATTACTTAAATACTTTTCTGGAGTTCCTGAAATACTAAAACCTTTAAAAGAGTGAGTGAGGAATTCCTGTTTAAGTATGAAAATCTGAAATTTTTTATATTCTTAAATTGTCCACTTATGCTGGTAATTTTTATGCTATGAATAATGTCTGTGCTCCAAAGTCAATGAACTTGAGATGTGGTCCTCATTTTGAGGAGCTGTGTCATGGAACATCATCTGTATCAGCAGATAGATTTCTCTTAACACAAGAAAATTAAGACTTCTTTAAAGACAAGTTTTGCTTCCTGAGCATGCATGGATGTAGTAGATGTTCTGCTAAGCTTGAATCCTTTTATAATGTTTTCAATAGAGCTATATTTTAGCTCTATAGGACAGATTTTAATTTTGAGCTTTGTCAGTGTCTTCAGATTGGAATGCAATCAAAGCTTAGACATAAGTTTAACCTTTCCTGTGTTATATATGCTCTAAGCGTGGCTTGGGGTTCTGTGAAAGTCAGTAGGTTGTCTTTGCATCATCTTGTTTGTGTTTTTAATTTAATGACATCTTGGAATGAATATCAGTGTAGCTAATTGCATTTTAAAATATTGTAATGTACAAGATTTTTGTCAAACAGCTTTATTAAAAATGATACACTTTCTGCAGAGGTAGGTAGTTCTAGCATGGTTGATGAATACAGTTCTGAGATGTTTTCTAGATCTCTGGAGATTCTATTAAACAGATTCTGTTTTAGTTCTAAATTGTAGTTCTAAATTCAGAAGAATCTGCTTAAACTAGAATATCTTTTCAGGGTCTGACCATGTGGTAATCCTACTGTAAATCATCACCTGATGTGAAAGCATCTGTGGGTTCTATTTGAGAAGTAACATAGAAAGCTTTAAATAACGTTTTCTTTCTTTTTTCCAAAGAGAAAGGAAGATTTCAAATAACAAATGGACCCTTCAAATGACTTATTTTGTATCAGGAGTTTGGGGAGAGGGAGAACAGACAGGTATTTGGAGCAGATGATGTGTATAAACCATCTTGTTCATCTGAATAACATGTTGATGAGTATACCCAAGTTACTTATCTTAGTGAGGCCTAATGTACAAAGAGATAATCTACATGCCATGCTGTATGTGTAATTTAGAAGGCAGCATAAATTTCAGAGCATATATTGAGGGTTTGGGGAGGGCTTTCAGTCATCAATTTAGTCTAAAAACAGTTGCAGAAGGCATTAAAAAGAGAAATAAGAAATCTTATATTCCATTAACATACAACAAAATGAGTGATTGAGTCTTTTCTTCAAGGTCTCGTTTGAAAAAAGAGGTTGATACAGTCTGGTTTGTTTAATTTAATGACTTACACATTAACTGTGCAGATTTACCAGAAGACTGTGTTGTCACAGCCTTACTCATTAAGTCTTATGAAGTTTAAACCTCTTACTGATTGCACTTGTTTAGACAATACAGTACTGTTAACTACCAAATGTAGTTAATTGGCTGCAAAACAGTTTCACCATTGTGCACATTCTCTGATTGACATCCATGAATAAAATACTTTACAAAGTCAATGAATGAAATAATGATTTTTCATGCTAATGAAATTATAAATTATCTGTCTTGAATTTATTCAGCACTGACACTGTTTTTGCAGTTTTAATGATGCTATGACACAGAGATTTCTTAAGTAGGGTAAACCAAAAGTATTTTATCTTTTTAAGTTTTATCTTGATAAAACAATATTTTTATCTTTTTACAGATGTGACTTTTCTAACAGAAGACAAGATATATGAAATTCTTGAACTATGTCGAGAAAAAGAGGATTATTCCCCTTTAATCCGGGTGATTGGGAGAGTGTTTTCTAGTGCTGAAGCACTGGTACAGAGTTTCCGAAAAACCAAGCAGCACACCAAGGAGGAGCTCAAGTCTCTTCAAGGAAAGGATGAAGACAAAGATGAAGATGAAAAGGAAAAAGCTGCCTGTTCGGCTGCTGCTATGGAAGAGGATTCTGGTGCATCATCATCTTCATCATCAAGAATAGGTGATAACACACAGGGAGATAATAACCTCCAAAAACTAGGCCCAGATGAAGTGTCTGTAGATATAGAAGCAGTCAGGCGGGTCTATGATAGGTTACTTTCTAATGAAAAAATAGAAACTGCCTTTTTAAATGCACTTGTGTACTTGTCACCTAATGTGGAATGTGACTTGACTTACCATAATGTGTACTCTCGGGATCCTAACTATCTGAATTTGTTTATTATCGTTATGGAGAACGGCAATCTTCATAGCCCAGAGTATCTGGAAATGGCTCTACCGTTGTTTTGCAAAGCAATGAGCAAACTGCCCCTTGCAGCTCAAGCAAAACTGGTCAGATTGTGGTCTAAGTACAGAGCAGATCAAATTCGGAGAATGATGGAAACATTTCAGCAGCTTATTACTTACAAAGTCATAAGCAACGAGTTCAATAGTCGTAACCTGGTGAATGATGACGATGCTGTTGTTGCTGCTTCAAAGTGCTTGAAAATGGTTTACTATGCAAATGTAGTAGGAGGGGATGTGGATACAGATCATAACGAAGAGGAAGATGAAGAACCCATCCCAGAATCAAGTGAACTAACTCTTCAAGAGCTGTTGGGTGAGGAAAGAAGAAATAAAAAAGGTCCTCGAGTGGACCCACTGGAAACTGAACTCGGTGTTAAAACTATAGATTGCAGAAAACCACTTATCCCTTTTGAAGAATTTATTAATGAACCACTGAATGATGTTCTAGAAATGGACAAAGACTACACTTTCTTCAAAGTAGAAACAGAGAATAAATTCTCATTTATGACCTGTCCCTTCATATTGAATGCTGTTACCAAGAACCTGGGATTGTATTATGACAATAGGATCCGGATGTACAGTGAAAGGCGCATAACTGTGCTCTACAGCTTAGTTCAAGGGCAGCAGCTGAACCCATACCTGCGACTGAAAGTGAGACGTGATCACATCATCGACGACGCGCTTGTCCGGGTAAGTCCCGCAGCGACGTGGCGCGTGCCTTTGTGGGCACTGACTCGTGCAAACTGCATGGGCTTGGAGTGACTGAAAAGGACTCTGTGAGTGCATAGATACTAGATTTCCTCTAGAAGGATCTCAGATAGCTCTATTGTTTGAGTTCTAAGCATGATGCTGAAGATATCTATGTTCAGCAGAACTACTGCTCAGAGTGGTTGCAGATTTAGATGTTTTAAAGTGACAAATAGCTCTTATTCCCCATCATCAGGTCCTGCACAGATCTTGATGGTGAGAGTGACCAAATTCTGTTTCTTTGTCCTCTGCACTGTCCTGGAATATCTTCTGATCTTTTCAGATGGAAGTTAGAGCTAAAACATTTTAGTTGTGTACTCTTCTTGTGGACTATCAAATTTCTAGAATTAAAACGTTTTAATTTGGTGTAAATACTGATAGGACTGAGGAAGGAAGAGAGACCTGTTAATACCAGAGAAGTGTGAGAGAAGCCTGTTTCTGAATATGCTGACTTCTTAGATTAAAACTTAATGCCATTTCTTCATGCATTTTTGGAAGAGGGGAATCATACAGAATACAAACTATTTTACAGTAAATAGTTTCATATATAACCTTAATATGTTCCTTAATTTTTGGGCCCTTCCTTTTTTTTCTTTTTGGCTAAAGCAGGTAATTTCCAAAAACTCATTTTCCTGTATTCTGTTATTAAAGCACAAAGTTTGCACATTTTTAAATTTACCCATGGCTTTAAAATTTGTCACTGGAGGCCCAGAGAGGTATTTAGACAGGTTTTGGGGAAATTACCTGATTTTGCCTCTCAGCCCAGCTATTACTTGTAGTTAAGTTTGATGGCTTTAACTGCCAGTGAAGGTCAATTGTGTGAACCCTAAATGACCTCTTACCTTGATTTTTCTGTGTGCCTAGGAATTTCCAGCTGTGTTACCTGCTTCATGGGAATTGCTGATATTATGACTTGTCAGGGAAAACATTTGTCTTCAGTACCAAAAGAGAAAATAAATTTTTGCAGTGCAGAAATGGCTTCTGTCTGTAAATTCAACCTTATATTAGGCAAATAAATATAAAAATACTGTGTAGCAGTTTTTCTAAGAATATTCTTAGTAACTTCATTACCTATCAGTCTTACAGTTGTGTCCAGTTATGTCTTGCCATCTTATTGTAATGGAGTTGTCTTAGTTTGAAGACAGGTGTCTGCTAGGAAAATCAGGAGCCTCTCTTGGAATGGACAATGCAAACCCCCTCTGTCTGAATTGCTGAAATTTTTGAAATTAAAGGGGCTCTCAGGCAAAGACTTTGGGATAGGAATAACAGTTCTTTACTAATGAGTCTAACAAGATAAACAAAATACCAATAACTAGAGTATTAGCACCAAACAGAGTTAGGGAACAGTCACGGTTTTCTCCAATACTGGCACCTTTCCAGGGGGAGGGGGTGAGCAGGAGTCCCGAGGGATGAGATGAATCCAAAGCTCAGCAGCAGGGGTTGAAGCTCTAGGAAACGTCCCGGCAGGCAGGAGAAACGGTGTGGAGAAACCCAGAGCAAAACCAAAGCAGCCGTGCGTGCAGGGCCATGGGGCGGAAGCTCCCAGCAGGGCAGGGAGAGAGAGACCAGGGTCTGAATTCCCGGGAGACACACGAAAGTCACTCTGAGCTCAGCTCCAGGTGAGGTCTGGTGAGATCTCTCCCGAGTCAAGGACTGAACCATGACTGTTTTCCTCATCAAAAAAAACTCCTCGAGAGAGGACTTAGCTACTCCCTTTCTTTCCCAAATACTCGTAAGTGCCCACAAGCGCTCAGCAATCAGATTCCTAGCAACTTTTGGGAAAAAATTCTATAAGAAAGCCACCCAACCCCCAAAGGAGTTTATTCCCTGAATGTTCAGCTTTGGGCACATAAATACCGGAAAAAAGGGAGGGATGATGCTTTCTCTTTAGGAGAGGATGAGCTAAAAGAGCATAAGAGCTAGTTTTAAGATGTTCTTTTCAATGTCAATTCCAGCAGAGCAAAGCAAACCTTCCTCTTTATGCTGATAATAAGAAGGAAAGTCCATAAATATGAGAAAGGGCATTCTTTCACATACTGCTTGTTGTGGAAGTTGAAACCTTTGAGGACAGAAAAAAATATGTTAATGTAGGTTAAAAAGTTTGTGGGCAGTATCAAGTTGCAATGGAGCCAGAGCAGTCAGTGCTTTGCACACTCTTGGCCTGTAGGAAGTTTAGGAAATTTAAATCAGATAAAGCTAAAACATACTAATCTAGATTGTGATGCACTTGCAGCAGCCCTTGCTCAGCCTAGCAGCCTGAGTTACATGCCTGGACAGTTGCCATGGTTCCTTCTATGGCTGTTAATTTAAGCTGTCAGAGATACTAAATTGTGATGACCTGACTGTCAGAGCCCCAAGGAAAGTAAGGATTTTAAACTGTTTGTTCTGGGACAAAAAATAAAGGGAAGAGATAAAATTGTTCAAAATTCAGGTAGTCTGAACTAAACTGTAGTGGTAGCCAAGAAGACCAAGTGCAGCCCAGGCATTTCTCAGAAGTGGAAAATGGATTATATTCAGTAAAATGCAAATGAACGCAGATGTGCCATCTAAAGTGGAGGAAGGGAATATGCACTGCTTCAAACAGATATTACAAGGTAGCTGTTGTGGGATGATATGGACTTAGGGAAAATTGGATTGTATTGTATGAAGACCAATATTAAGAGTACTGATATGCCTTAACTGATGATACAAAGTATCATTACTCAGGGAATATATTTTAACTATTCCCCAGGAAGTGTTAGTGAGTGGAACACTGTTGGCCACAGTGTGCCTATTCTCTTTCATTTGCTTCTTCTCATTTTAATATCAGAAAGGATGCAGTAGAAATGAATTTGGAAAGCTCAGCGTCTCTTCAAAGAAACTGTAAAGTCCTCTTAAGAGTAAAAAAATGATGGAGAGGACATAAAAGATAGGTGGAGAAGCTGAATGAGAAATACTGGTTTTCTCAACTGATAGCCCCTAGCTTTATTATCAGAAATCAGGCTTAACATAAGCAAAATGACATTTTGTTTTTCACACTTGTGTACCTTAAGATGGTGGGTGTCTTTGCCCAGGACCTGTAACTCTTCCTGAAAGAAAGATCCATCAAAAGCTAGTGGACATGACAGCATTTTGGTGGGAGCCACACACAAACCTCAGGGAATCTCTAAGCTGCAATTGAGTTTAGCTGGGAAGCTTTTCCAGGGGAGATTCCATTCCACACTGTTCATCTTTCATCAGAGAGTGTCTGATCTGTTCAGGAATTGCATGCTGTTGTTACTGGTACTCTGTAACTGATTGAGAGGTAATTTCGGTAATTTTGACAATTACTTCCTAACTGCTCAGAAATAGATCTGGAGAAAGCCCTTCAGTCTCATGTCCTAAGCCTTAAAACATTTGGCTCTGTCCCTGATGGGAATCTAAGATGGGTACCCTGAGCTTCTGTAGCTTCTGTAGCAGGACTGACAGGAGCCAACCTAAGTGAAGATTCTGCTGGATGACTCTGCATAAGGGATGGCTGCAGTTTTGGGTGTACAGGACTGAACTTAAGAAGGGTCTCACTGAAAAATACCAGAGAGATCTTTCAAAAATAATGATCTTCATAGTGAAAGCATGTTCTTAGATCTGTTCAGTGGCAAAATGCTTCTGAACATGCTTAATATACAGGTAATTAATTATGAGTGCCAACATATTTAACCTCGAATTTCTTATTTTTTTAACTTCAGAGGTTTGAATATTTACAGACTTTTTTGAATTGTAACTACAATTTGTGTCACTAGACCTGTGTCTTCACAGAAAAGTCAGTGAAGACTTTTTTGAGTATCTATGGAATAACTGATAGCTTCCTGATAAAAGCATTTTCAAGAATATTGACTGAAATGAGTTTGAGATAGTTTTACTCATATTTTCCTTATTTATGTTGAATATTTTTCAAACAAATATATTAATCAGCCTGTGCAATTTCTTGCAAACACACTAAATACTGGCTTTCTGCTAATTAGTTGAGCTGATGAAGTCATTACCATGCTGTTTTTCTCCTATCAGTAGTTAATATTTTAGCTTTTATAGTTCAATATATATTTTCTCACTTCTTGGACTTCATTAAAGCAAATATGAACACTAGTAAGTGATTTTTTTTTTTTGTTACTATTACTAAGAAGGGACTTTTTTCCTTTTACTAGGAATCTGAAGTGATATTTTTTAAATACCTTTAAGGCATTATCTTATTTAAAATTGCTTATTGAGAGAATCTTAGTTCCCTAAAACACAAACATCTGAGGAAAAGTTTTATTTACAAATTCCTTGTTTAATTTCTTTGCATGTATGAAACTTGCCTCCAAAACTTATTTTTATTTTTTATTGGAAATGATTTAATTAAGCATCTTTTTTTTTCTATTATATATTTATTGTATACTTGTTTGTATGTATGTTGCTCTGAAAAGTCACCTGGAGACAAGGGTGAAATGTTAGAATTTATGTGAACTTTAGTCCCCACTTTTTTTAAGGAACCCTTATATTTGGGAGTTGGTAGCTCAATTTGCAGTTCCTGAAAGCAGTTAACATGTTTTTTTCTGTCTAGCAGGTTTAATAGGTTAGCTGTGCTGCTGAGTCACGTTGTGTGAGTGTGGTAGTAATGAAAGGAAATAATATCCTTAAATCCTCTTTTCTGCCTTTTCATTCCCCAAGAGCTATTTCTTTCATCCCCTTCTTCTGAGTTTACCCTTCCCCTACCGCCATGGCCCAGGTTAAATGTGGAGTTCTTCTCATGTTGCAGTAATTTAAAGGGTGTGAGTTATGACACACAACTTCTGCAAATGAAAATGTTGTGGATTCCTTCAGCAGCATCAGGTTTGTACTTGCTTGCAATTTAGAAACTCACTTGGACAAATTTCACATGGAATGCAGACAGCAAGTGGGCAGCTGTAAATGACTCTGCTGCGTGTATTGATGCCCAAAGCTCTTCTGTGACACCTGAACCCAGTAGGCTGATTCTCTCCTGGATTAGCAGCAAAGTACTTCAGGAGATTTAACTTGTTTCAGACCAGGTTGAAGTTGGTGTGTTCAGGTGAAAATGTCAGCACTGGTATGCCTTGGCTGGATGCAGAGCATGTGCAAGCTCCAAATGCATGAACTGTAAAGTACAGCTGGAGAAAAGGCTGCTTTGTCACTGTAACTCTTAATTTCCATGCCAGTTTTCAGAAAAAACGTGTTGACCAACTTGTGTCACTGGTACTTTCAATCTTAAATTAACTGTGTTCTTTCATTTTTGCTGTCTAGTGTGGAATATGTATTTCCTCCTCTGCCTTAGAGAACTTTTATGTTGTGTTAGAACTGAAGGTGATTTGTGATTGTTTTTAATTGCATAGAAATTAGTTCAGTTGCTATCAATTTTAAGCAGATCACCAAACTCTGGTGTTACACTAAGCTTTTAAATGTTGTCATATTTCTGTCATTCAGTGAACATTCTTGTCTTTCAGGAAAGCAGTGTTATTCTGTAAACAAAGTAAAATCACCCAATGTCCTAAGTTGTGGTACATTGTCAGGTTTCAGCAAACAAAATACAGATATTCTTCATAACATCAGCTTTCAGCTTTTCAATTATTATGTTCTTCTGCTGCTTTAGATATGCTACACACATGCATTTTGGAAAGTCCCTGGAAAACATAATGATTATTTCAATGATGTGGCCAGTCAAACCATCATGACAGAAAACAATTTCTCAACCTTCGGTAGTTCACACAGCTGGATTGTTTATCTAACAGCATCTATGATGACGGGGTTGAGGTACCTGTGATTATTAAAAACAAACAAAGAAAGGCCCCAAAAACCCAAGAACCAGACAGCAATAACTGAAGTTCATACTTCCCTGCTAGAGAAACACTGCTGCAGTTCTGCTAAAATCCATTGCCTCCCTACTGTTGTGTTTGCTGCTGTTGCCCACTGCATTCAGCTTTTATTGTGAAGCATCAGTGTTGACACAAATATTCAAAGGAGCAACTAAACCCACAACTTTGAGTTGAGCAGCTTAGCAGCATTTTCCTGCTTATAGAATCTACTTCAAGGAGCATCAGGCTTTGCTCAAAATACTGGCTTTTGGGTAATCCTTTATCTGACTCCCTTGCAGACCAGTGCACTGTTCTAATCTGCCTAGCAAGCATTGCTCAACTAAGACTGTTTCCTTCCTCTTTTTTTTAGGCTGTTTTTGTCAGCCAGAAAATAATTTTGAATTTTTTTAACTGCTCTGTATGTATAAATGTGAACTTTTCTTAGTGCATTTCCTTGACACAAGAGAGTCTTCACACTATGACAGGGTTGCTGTCCCAAAAGAAATGCAGAGACAACGCATGCTTTCTCAGAACTCATGAAAATTCATAAATCATGCAGTAGAGTAAATTACTGGTGGTAAAGACTACAAAGCCAACAAAGTCATGGCTGGGGAGAAAAAAACCCCACAGCTTTATTGCTGTTGGTTGTAAGTGGAAGGGATCCAAATAGGAGAGTTTCTGTCTGTCCAGCTTGAATTTTTGACCTCTAGAAGAATCTCAGATAGCTCTATTGTTTGAGTTCTAAGCATGATGCTGAAGATATCTATGTTCAGCAGAACTACTGCTCAGAGTGGTTGCAGATTTAGATGTTTTAAAGTGACAAATAGCTCTTATTCCCCATTATCAGATCCTGCACAGATATTGTATTTACAGTTTTAAAATAAATGCTAGTTCTGTGTTTTTCAAAAGTTGCAAGTTGCCCTAGGAACATGGCTTAAGCTCCACTGTTGTCCTAGGAAAAGAATTTTTTTATACAAATGGCTTAAGTAGTACATAACTAAGTTTTTCAGAAAATGTTGAAGTTTGCTGATTGAAATACAAACTAATCTCACTTATGTAATTATGACTTGCCTGCATGTTTTTTTAACTGAGATTTATATTCTATGAAGTTACACTCTCTTTCCAAATTTAGTTTTCAATACCAGGTAGTGCATTTTTTTTTCCATATGCTCCTTCTGCATGGAGTGCTTCAAAGTCTTCAAAGCCATTATGATAACCCCCCTAACTCTCACGCATCCTGCCCTGCTTGGATCACGTCTGGCTGACTTGGCAGTTAGCAGGAGAAAATGCATCTTCCTGGTGCTGTGATTTTGTGAGTTGATGGTGACATTACTCAACCTTTACCTTCTCTGTTCTGTTCCTGTTTCACTTTACACTTCTGTAGTAAAATTCTGGGCTGTAAAGAGTGTTGGCATCTGTGGATAAGGTGGGGTAGTAAAATAAAACGTAACATTTAGCATGTTCAGGACACCTGCAGGTAAGTACAATTTGCAGTGCCCAAACCAGAGGCAAATCTCACAAGTAATATGGTCTTGGTGGGGAGTATACAGGTCCATCTGGACCTTAATTTACTGCTGTTGAGTTTTCTTTGCCACATAGGTATGTATGTTTAGTCTAATTGTGCTGCATAACTGTAACCAGTGTGTTTATGCTTTTAAGTAGCATATTTCATATCAGATGCAAAATAAATATTCTTGCTTAATTTCCAATTCACTGAAAGTATACATTTTTGGTGTAATTGAAGGACCTGGCAATGTGCACTCACAGGCTAAATCCAACTGTGCCCTGGGCTGCATCAAAAGCAGCATGGCCAGCAGGTCAAGGGAGGTGACTGTCCCCTTCTACTCTACTCTGCTCTTGGGAGACTCTCCCTGGAGTGCTCCATCTAGTCCTGCATCCCCAGCATATGAAGGATATGGACCTGTGGGTTGAGTCCAGAGGAGGG
The DNA here is from genome assembly GCA_013397245.1 of Thryothorus ludovicianus. Classification (NCBI taxonomy): domain Eukaryota; kingdom Metazoa; phylum Chordata; class Aves; order Passeriformes; family Certhiidae; genus Thryothorus; species Thryothorus ludovicianus. The sequence goes on along the minus strand of VZTB01015006.1, from coordinate 75,846 downwards.
ATGCGAAAATGATCAGAGGGCTGGAGCACCTCGCCTATAAAGACAGGCTGGGAATGTTGGGGTTGCTCAGCCAGAGAAGGCTCCTGGGAGACCTTATAGAAACTTCCAGCACCTAAAGGGGACTGATGAGAACTGGAGAAAAAGTTTTTACAAGGGCATGTAGTGATGGGACACGGACAGATTACCCCAAATGATAGAGGAGAGGCTTAGATTAGATAGTCAGAAGAAATTCTTTACTGTGAAGGTGGTGAGGCACTGCAACAGGTTGCCCAGGAAAGTTGGGAATGTCTCATCCCTGGAGCTGTTTAAGGCCATGCTAGATAGGGCTTTGAGCCAGCTGGTTTGCTGGAATGTGTCCCAGCTCGTGGCAAAAGGGTTGGAACTAGATGATCTTTGCAGGTCCCTTCCAACTCAAACTAGTTTGTGATTCTGTAGCCTCTAATGGCCTTTATATAGACTTGAAACCTTTCTTGTAAAATGTCAGCCTTTCTATCTGGCCTGAACTGAATTTTCACTTTCATGGCAGCAGATCTGTTTAAAGGCACTGAAGAAAATAAGAGGAAGAGAGTTTTGAGACTTCCTCATTAGGGTCACAGAGAGGGAGTTGGTTTGACTGTAATACTAGTGTCTGTTTTGGTTTTAGTTTTTTTTTTCCTCCAGCTCTTTGTTTGAGAGATGCAACTATTCATCAAAGGCTTGTTTTGTGTCTCCCACTCTGAAAACATTTCTGTGTAATCCCTTCACAAAGCCGTTTATTGTCAAACATGTAGATCATATTGCAGAATCTTCATTGTCAGATGAATTTAATTATCCCAGTAATACATCTTGGTTTCTTCCTTTTTCTCTGAATTGTGTGCAACACAATAACTTGTTTTAAATAAGTGCTTAAAAGAATAGAACTAGAGAATGCTAACAGCCAGTGAGCTTTAATGGGTTGACAGATCAGTTCTGTGGTAAATTTCTTGCTGTTAATCCCCAGATTGTAAAACATGCTCAGAGTGGTTTAGCATTACTATTGATTTCTCTTATTTTACTGTTGTGATTTGTGCTTGCTTTCTTCTTAAATTTGGAGGGTACTTTTGGTTTCATTATTTGATACCCAACTATTCTAGTAAACAGATTTACTAATGAAATATTTCTGTCTCTTCACTCAATAGCTAGAGATGATTGCCATGGAAAATCCTGCAGACTTGAAGAAGCAGTTGTATGTTGAATTTGAAGGAGAGCAAGGGGTAGATGAAGGAGGTGTTTCCAAAGAATTTTTTCAACTGGTTGTGGAAGAAATCTTCAATCCAGATATCGGTATGTGTTCTAACAATTTACTGATTTAACAGATTTTTCTCACTAAAGGTTGGCCTTGCTGATCTTCCAAACTGGATTGTTCTATATTTTTGCTTTCTATATCCACTGCTGCTTCTCTCTGAAGCTCTCCAGATTTGTTGATGATCAGGAGAGTGTTTGGTGCACATTGAAGCTCATTGTGTTGTCAGCAGTCATCCTCCTAAGGAGGAATGATGAAAGGAGTAACTGTACAGTTAATGAGAACCATCATTACTTGTTTGGATACAAAGCAGTAGTACATGGTTTCGTTGCAGGGTTCCTTTGTTTGTTCTCTCACCTTTCTCCTCACTCTGCTTTGTGATTAGCTTCTAGAATTAGTAATCAAACCAAAGAGGAAGAGCTTCTGCAGTAAAGCAAGAGTAGGACTATGGGGAGTTTTTGAGTTATTTTCTTCACTTCCTCCAGCTTAATAAATCTGATAGTCTCAGTTCTGCAGATCCAAAGTGTGACAACAGTGTCAAATTTGATTTTGGTTAAAGAACCAAGTGTAATTTGATATATTAGAGCCAAATTTTACATTAGTGTTTCGACAGTCATACTTCCATCATATTTTTTTTCTCTTGCTCCCCGCACTAATCATTTATGCAAGGACATGCTTCTTTTAGTGTGCATCTTGTCTGCTACTTTGAAAATATAAGAATGTTATAAAATGGTAAGAATACTTCATGTTAGACTAGAAATGAGACCTGTTAGGTTCCTATACTAATTTCACATTTTGTGTGAAGTATGATCTTACACTGTACTTCCTGTAATGGCTTCCATTAAAGAAGCCTAACAGCTCACAGCTGTTAATTTGGTTTCACTGGACTATTTTAAAAGAAAAAGCTGCTGTTCTTGGGTTTGTGGCTTAGAAAATTGATGAAAATACACAGAAATCTATTTTGACTGAATTAGAGAGGAGGTATCAGTATCAAGTAGCCAGAATCAGTAGCAAAAATCTGAACCTTGGCACTTGTCCTTCACCATATGCAAGCCAGTTCTTTTAACAAGTGGTACAGAATCATAGACAAGTCTTACTCACTCTGAAAAAGGCTGTTGACTTGGAGAGATTTGGAATCTGAATTAGCTTACTTTGAAGTATGGCAAAATAAAGAACTCTTAGTACTTTGATGAAATTTTATTTTCAATGCAAAATAAATACATTTTCAACTTGAGTTTATCTAAACAGTTGTGTGGGTGTATTTGAAATACTCTTTATTTAGTAATGCTAAAGTGTGCTTAAGCTAAGATCCAAGAACTGTGTATATACTCCCTGCATTTAAAGATAGGTAATAGATTAGATGTGCATGCATGTTTTAAGTTTTACTTCTGTATTAAAAATGTAAAAAAAGTATGTACACATTTTGTATTCATAGTAACTCTGGGAGGAAAAAAAGCTTTTTATTGACTTTCGGCATAAATGTGTAAAAGCAGAAAATGTAGCTTGCATTCAGTGTGTGTGTGTGTATATATATATAAATATAAAATACATATATGCACCAGATATACCAAGTGTGACTTTTGTTGATTTATAAATGCCTTCTTTACCTGAGAAAACAAAGGAGATCCTTTAAGTGGAATTTAAAATGTCTGTCCTCTAATAGGTGTATTTAGAGAAATGTATGTTGTTGTTATAGTTTCTTTGACTTTTTGGGTATTTCCGTATTAAACTACCCCAAAGTTTTACTCAAAGGAGGCAATAACTCAGAAAAAATACTCATAAAGGTATTCTATGGTAAAGGGGAGGAAGTGATAACTTCATATAACTTCAAGGGCAGTTGTTTTCCCCTTCTTGCAGATTCCAGTTTCTTCTGGTGTTTCATTATGATTTTAATGTACTGTAGTCTTAATTTTGGTAAGAGAGTAAAATACTGTATTTCACCTCAAAGTATTTCCAGATGTGGATTTGGGTAAACTGTTGATCCTTAATTATTAGGCATTCACTGGAGTTGTTTGTTTTGACAGTTTAATTTTTCCATCATATTCCAAAAAGTTCAAGTCGTTGATTTATGTACCAGTAATCCAGAAGTTACTTCAGTCAGTTCAGAAAATGGCATACAGGACTCTATATATTTGGCCTGTATATGCTTGAGCTGCTCATCCATTTCTGGTTTCCAGCTGCTTTATCTGATGGGTCAGCCTGTTAATTGTGTGCTCCCCTGATGGCTGATCCAACCCTAGTCACTTATTGATAATCCATTCTGGGGAAAAACCAGTCTTGGAACAAACTTGCAGTTTATTGCCTTACATGGAATGAGGAAAGAGTCTCTATTTCTTGACAGAAGATGATATTTTCAGTCTTTAGAGTAATTTTGTGTTCATGTGACTTTGTAATCGGTTTGTACATCTGCATAGGTTGTAAACAAGTATATTTTAAGAGCTGAGTAGATAAATCCTTGTGGCAGATGTAGTTTATATTCTTCACTACATGGATCTGACTTATGATGTGTTGAGAATAAGGAGCCTGGGGCAGTTTTTCTTAGGGTCTGACAGAAAATTGTGACAACTGTACAAACAACAGGTGATTGGGACTGTACCTGTCCAGAGTGGTCTCTCTATCGCACCTTAAGTCTATGGGTCTCTCTATCTCACTTTAAGTCTATCTTGCTTCAGTATCTAGTCAGGTAAGCAATGGATATTATTTTGGATTTCATTTAAATAATTTATAGCCTGTACACTCCAGTTTCACAAACAAGAGCTATCTTGTGTCTTGCTACAGCCAAAAGGGTAAGGAACTCTGCCTGTCTCTTGTCTTCCCATTTTCTCCCTGCAGATTCTGGCATGCGCCAGTTCAGCTCTTTGTTGAAGTCTTCAGTGCTCAGCTCATGAGCTGGGCAGGAAATTGGTCACCTGATAGAGTGAACTGAATGAGAGGCAAAACCATCCCTTTAGATAGTGACAAGTTGTTAAAATGGCAGCCTTTTCTGTGAGGCCGTGGTCCATTTTCCCCTCAAATTAAGATGTGTGTAATAGCTGCTTGGTCCTTGAAACAAGCAAACACATCTGTTGGGCACTTAAGTCCAAAATCACATGTGATGATCAATCCCTGCTCCATCATCATAGCTTCTTATTAAGTAGTAGGGCTGCAGCTAGTCCTGTTCCTTTGCTGGAACTGGCCTTTGAGGAAAGGCTGTCACTTCTCAGTAATTAGAGTCCTTCAGGATTGTTTCTTCCATGTGTTTTTGACTTCATTCTTTTCTTGTGCTGCTGAATTTATCAAATTCACAAGCTGTTCTCAGTGTTCTGCTGGTTCCTCAGTAGTGGAGGGGATGAAAGCTTGTGTAGATGCAGTTTCAGTGAGTGTTGCAGGATGTTGTATCACAGTTCTCTTGCACAGTTTTAGTGGCGATATGAGTAACAGTGTTTGGGCAGCTCCAGTCACCCTAAGGTAAGCAGTTTTTCTTTGCCATTCTGTTCAGTATGTAAAGTTAAACATGTCTTAAAGGCTAGTGCAAATGGATTTATAATCCACTTATTATAATTATTATATAAATTATAATGATGTGTTTAATGTGCCATTTTTTTTTAACAGGGATGTTCACCTACGATGAGTCTACAAAACTGTTTTGGTTTAATCCGTCCTCTTTTGAAACTGAGGGTCAGTTTACCCTGATTGGCATAGTACTGGGACTGGCTATTTACAACAACTGTATACTGGATGTACATTTCCCCATGGTTGTCTACAGGAAGCTAATGGGCAAAAAAGGAACTTTCCGTGATCTGGCAGACTCTCATCCTGTAAGTCCATTATGTTCTTTGAGTTTAATAGTGCATTTTCCATGCAATAATTTAGTCTGTGTTTCAGTAAACACAAGATCACTGTCAGAAGTGAAAGTGAAATAACCAGTGACTTTCATTAAGAGTCTGTATCTGTTAAATTCATGAGCAATAACTTCTTGCTGCATTTGGTTTGGAGGAGGCAAAATTGCAATGTCAATGAATAGGGTTCAGTATCAATAAAGCTTTATCTTTTTTACTCCATAAACTCCTAAAAGTTACCAAGAATTAAGCATAAACAAGCATGTCTCTTCCCAAAGAGACTTCTAAAATTGGGCTGTTTATGACTATTTGTAGAAGTAAATTTCTACCAAGAAAAGTGCAAGTAAGAGTAAACATTCAAAGGTATAATGTTCATACTGGTTTTTGTCTAAAGCAAGAGACAGATGAAGCAGTTTATGAATATCCCTACAGTAAATGAATATCCCTATCAGAGCAGTGATCAGCATCTATCTTCCCACACCCATTCTCAGCCAGTGGCTGTACACAAGCACTGAGCTGTGCATGTGCTTTATTAGATAGAGCACACAAGTGTGTGTGCAGGATGTCTTGGCCCTGCTCCACCTGCAATCAGAGATCACCAGTGGCTTCCCCTCATGTTGCTGGTAGGAGTTGTTAGCAAGCTTCATTTTGTTTCAAACGATGGGACACTTCCCTTTTGTAAGCAGTTAGACAAAATCTTCATCTTTTCCAAAAAGATTAGTAAAATGATACTGTCTAAAAAGAATTTGGCTTTCATTTTTGAAAATGGGGCATGTGTAATCAAAAAATACATTATGTGATCTGCTTGTAGGGCTACATACAACAGCATGCCAGAATCAACAAGTTTCTCTGTATAATGATGTTGAGAAATAGTGCCCTGAGTTTCCTCTAACTTTTATTGCATACTCAAAACTTTTTGCAACAAAGAGAAGTGAATATATTTCTATGGAGCAGGGCACTCAGGGCATTTCCTGATTTTTCTCCCCTGCTCTTAGTTTCTCCTTAACACTTACGCTGATTTCTTTTAAAATAATCCTTTTTTATTTCTTCCTGTTCTCATATGACTTAAACACTTCAGAGCTCCTCATACCCAAAATGAAATTCACAGTAGTCAAGCCTCCAAATGCTTTTTCTAATGATGTAGAGCATGGAGAATAAGGTGTTCACTAGCCCTCAACACCAATGGTTCCAAGTCCAGTGACTTTCAGTGCAAGGTCCTTTTTGAGTGTCCTGTGGAAGAATCAAAAATACACAGATAGTGAGAGGTTCAGACTTACATAATAATTTTCATGTTTCAATTAAAACATTGGCGGGAGATTTATTTTTTCTACTTCACTATAAAAATACATCTGCACATCATTGTCACTTTCACCTTCACTTTGTATTCTTTAGCCCCTAGGCCTCTATTGCAGCCAAATAATTGTTCCTTTGCTGCATAGTGTTTGGTTTCCAAGAGAGTCTTGGGCTTTTCCTAAGGCATAGCAGGGAGGAAAGCTGGTTGCTCCTCTGAATAGAGCAAACTCTTACAGGTAATTTCATATTCCACTTGGTAAATTCTGACCAAACTTGTGATTTTTTTTTTTTTTAGTTCAAAAATGTCTTCTTATGTTAAAGACTGCCCCATGTGTGTTGCTTCAGGATTTACTTCCTAGTTGGTTTTGGTTTTAAATAAGAAGTAGAAGATAAAAGCCTGCTGTCTGAATTTTATCTGATATAAAATACAGGGGTTTCTTTGATTTTTAACTCATAAATTTAACTCATTCCCCTTACTAGTGTAACATATTCTGGATGCCTAAAGTAAAGACAGATTCAAAAGACTTCAGAAGACATTAAAGCTCTTAAACTGCAGGTTCAACCATTGCATTTTGGAAGATTGGGTAAAGGCTCTTTTAAGGGAATTATCACTGCTTGCCATGTCTTTTGTCCTAGAATCTTCTGTTGATTCACTTTACTGAGTTTAATAAATAATTGTTTGGACTGCTATGGGAGATTTTTAGGTGACTTGTGTCATAGAATATTACAACCCTTTTTTGAGGCAGGCGATTTCATGTCTTCTTGTATTACTCAGTGAAATCTATCAAAGCTTCTTTTTGACAGACGTGTTTCTTATTCTCTTAGGTTCTGTATCAGAGTTTGAGAGACTTACTAGAGTATGAAGGAAGTGTGGAAGATGATATGATGATAACGTTTCAAATATCTCACACGGATCTCTTTGGCAATCCAATGATGCATGATTTAAAGGAAAACGGTGATAAAATTCCTATTACGAATGAAAACAGAAAGGTACACAGCTTTTTAATCAGAATCTGTAGTCCTTGGATATACTGTATGTAGAATTATATAGAGCCCTACAAAGGTTTGGTGTCACTTAAAATTTTTGAGTTTAAAGGGCTTTTAGAATTGCCATAGCACAGTGTGGTTGTGAACAGAAAAGGCTTTTCTTAAAGCATTGATTCATGGATACGTAGCTTCTGGGAGGGGTGTTTGACCTGTTTGGGCAGTAGTTGAGACTTGTTCTTTTCTGCTGCTGAATAAAAGCTGAGCTCAGATAATTTGTGCAGAATTACAGAATTATCTCTTTTGGGGTCTTGTATTTTTGGGAGGTACTTCAAGTGGCATGTGTTGAAGCACTAAGGTTTTTTGTGTTTTATTTCTTGCAGGAATTTGTCAATCTGTATGCTGACTATATACTCAATAAATCAGTAGAAAAGCAGTTCAAGGCCTTTCGGAGAGGATTCCACATGGTGACCAATGAATCTCCTTTGAAATATTTATTTAGACCAGAGGAAATTGAATTACTTATTTGTGGAAGTAGGGTAAGAATTTTGAATATACACTAGAGAATGGAGCTTTATTTTGATCCTGAGTATATAATTAGTGATCATCTTTAAAAATGTCATCTTCTTACAGAATTTAGATTTTCAAGCACTAGAAGAAACTACAGAATATGATGGTGGCTATACAAGAGACTCTCTTATTATTAGGTAATTTTTTTTAATTTTGTAAAGATAAAAAGCACCTCATCTGCTTGTTTCTTCATAATGAATTCATTAATATTGTAAGATTTAATATTTTTGTAGTACTAGAGATGCAAATCTTATGTGTAATTTCACTTTTCTCAAGTGTCGTCATTAGAGAAGAGGAGATGATGTAGGCATTGTTGAATCAATATAATTTCTTAGGAAACAGGAATAATAAAATATCTGCAGAACACAGCCAAATTAATGTTTAAAGACAGTTAAACTACAGTGTTTAATAATATTTCTGATTTCTATTTCTGAATTTCGTATTGAGAGTTTTGGTTTATGAATGCAACTTGTAAACTTGATGTTAAGATGGATTAGAATTACCACACCTTCAAAGCTCAATTACTTTTGAAATTCTTACTGATACTAAAGAAAGTTAACAGTTTATTTACTTTTTGATTCCTTCTTTGATAGGGAATTCTGGGAAATAGTCCATTCATTTACAGATGAACAGAAAAGACTATTCTTACAGTTTACAACAGGCACAGACAGAGCTCCTGTGGGAGGACTTGGAAAGTTAAAGATGATCATAGCCAAAAATGGCCCAGATACAGAGAGGTAAAAAAACCCAAAAACTCTACATTTTGCTTGGTTTTTTTATAAATGGGAGTGAATGCTGTGCTGTTAAATTATTAACCTAGTTAAATCTGAAAGTTTTATCTATAAGAAAAGTTTATTTCCTTCAAATTCATTATTTTTGGAGTTGTAAAGTAGAGATGTGTTTCTTTTGCATGTTACAAGATCTGAATTCTTGTATTTTTTGTCCCACAGGTTACCTACATCTCACACATGCTTTAATGTACTTTTGCTTCCGGAGTACTCAAGCAAAGAAAAGCTTAAAGAAAGATTACTGAAGGCCATCACATATGCCAAAGGATTTGGCATGCTGTAATAAGTATAACAAAAGGGATTAAAAAATGATGGTGATGATGTCCCTGTCCAAAAAGGCCATAAGATAGTGAGCTACAGTAGTCACCTGTGTTTGTGCCTCCCTTCTTTACTGGGGACATTGGGCTGGAACAGCAGATTTCAGCTGCTTATATGAACAAAATCTTTATTTTTTCTTTTAGCGTGAAAGTGTTACATATTCTTTCACTTGTATGTACAGAGAGGTTTTCCTGAATATTTATTTTAAGGGTTAAATCACTTTTGCTTGTGTTTATTACTGCTTGAAGTTGAGCCTTTTTGAGTATTTACAAGAAAACAAACTGTACTCTCCCAAGGAAAATATTGCCATCATTTGTAGACCATGTAACCTTCAAGTATGTGCTATATTTTTGTCCCTGTATCTAATCAAATCAAGAACTGTACTTTTTGAAGAGTTTGCTTTTGAAACTTGAAGTCTTGAAAAACAGTGTGATGCAATTACTGCTGTTCTAGCCCCCAAAGAGTTTCTGTGCAAAATCTTAAGAATCAATAAAGATGGAAGGGAGAACTTGGAATGTTAAATTGCAGCCTTGAGAACTTTACTTTAGTCACAGCACAACAATTAAAATTCATTTCACTATATGTTGTCTTCACATGTCTTGTAATAAACTGTGTTTTTAATTAGGAAACATTTCTTAGCATATGAAAGGGTAGAAATTTTAGTTACTTTTTTAAAAAAAGAAGTTTACTGGGGAAAGTGCATTTTCAACTGAACAGCTTTAGAGTAGGGAGTGAAGTGTCTGGAAAAAAGATAGGAAGTTTTTGCTATATTATAAACAAAGCATGTGGAAGTGCACTTAAAATGAAGTTCTATTCTTAATTGCCTATTATGTTGACATTTAAAATAGACAATCCAAAGTCTTCCCTACATGTTATGTCATCATCATTTATTTAGTGAATCATTTTTCCTACCTATCAAGGCACATGATCAGTGTTGCACCATAGTCTAAAGGGATGGCTACTGTATTTTAATCTCATCTAACAATAAGCAAAATTGAACAATATTAAACGTGAGGCCTACTTCATGTTGTACACTTCCAACCATTAAATAAACTATTAGAAATAAGTACTAAGGTTATGTTCATCTACTACATAAAGTATTCAGTAGGTTTTTAATTTAACTCTACAAATCATATCAGAAATAAATCCTTTACCTTTCCTAGTCTGTGTTTAATGTTAATTTCTCCTGTTGCAATATACGATGAAGGGATTATGCATTTGTAAGTGCAGACGTAACTGGCATATCTCTTTTCCAATACAAGCTGCAGCACGTGTGCAGAGCTGAGCTTGTGCCTTGACAATTGCTATAACTGGCTCCTACCGATCAAACCCGTGACTGTGTGGAATTGGCATTAAAAGGCTTAGTTTTGAAATCATTGGAAAAAGAAAAGATGTCTTTCAGGACTATTTTAATAAATTCTTTCTAGTAATAGAAACAGACAACTGTTATGTAACTATGATGCTGAATAAAACAATGACCTTTTTTCACCATGGTTCAGTGAAAAAGAGAACAAGTTACTTTCTTACTTTGATAAATTAGATATTAAATGCTTTGATTAGAAATCGTTGTAGTACTGCATAATTTGAGAGTTGCAGGTACGGAAAGCTCTCCACAAGTGAACTGTAGTGCTGTGGGGTCCAGCGATGTTCCCCTCCCAAATTCAAGCCAATGCCAGATGGCCTGGACACACGGGACTGAAACTGGGGAGGGAGAGGTGCTCTCTGTCTTCTGGCCTTGGATCTCAGAGGTGGCCCTTAGGGCCTGCCCTCCTGAATGTCCACCTTGTACATCCCAGAGGAGGAAAACACAAGATACCCTACCTCTCAGTGTAGAGTGCTTGACAACAGTGCCTGCTCAGCCTTTCAAGTTTGGAGCAATTCTTACAGTAGGTGGTGAGAACATTTGCTGAGTGCCTTGAGGTGCTTCACTACAAGCGTGGACACATCATGATACTGCTGTGTGGTATGCACTGTGTTCACAGTCTAGTGCTGATAAGCTCTATCCCTGCAATTCTTACATTGATTTAGCTGTGGTTTGTGGTTACACCCAGCTGACAGGTGTATGTGATTCATGTTGGGGTTTTTTATATAGGTCTAAAAGCTGTGCAGACAGCAAACTGGATAGCAATACGAAGTTATCTTAACTGTTGACATTGTAAATATGCTCCTTCTGTTTACCTTTAGCATTAAGATTAAAATAATACATAATTGCATTGGCAATAAGTTGTTTTTCAAGGAATCATTTTCAGGTAAGATATAAGTACTTCATATTTCACTGATTTCTCATGTAAATATATACTGCCTGCCCCCAAATACCACTGTATTGAAAATTTATCTCATTAGTGCTGGTGTAAGTGCACTATTTCCTCAGCAGCACCAGTTGACAAGGTTTAAAATAAATCTTGAAGTCTTATAGCTGCAGGCTGCATTCCTGTCCTACAGAAGTTTCAGCCAGTGTTCTGTTGTTTGAGGGGGAAAATGTCCTTTTAAGTTGGATTTGGTTTGGGATTTTTTTCTGGGCTCCAGGCACACCTAGAATGTCTTTCACAGTGTCTAGCAAAGTTTAAGTCCACAAAATTAGAGACTTAAGTGTACTTACGTGTCATGGAAATATCTGTCTTGAGTGAGATGCAAGATTCCTTTTCCAAGACAGTAGTCTGATGCCAGTGTGGTGGTATTCTCTCCACAGGGTGTCTTCAGTATGCTGACAAGAAAATATTTTGGACTTCCCAGCACGGCCTTATTTGACAAATGAAAAATAGCTCTTCCAGAGTCTCCTCCTGCACCCTAACAGACTGCCTGGATGTTTCCAACCTCAATGCAAAGGAGCTATCAGGCTTCTGTGTATTGAACAATCACATGATTCAAAAATTATAATCCTAACGCCCTGAAAAGAATCACCTTAATGTGGCACTGTTTCAGATTTAATTAGGAGTGAAGAAATGGTTTTGTTTAGCTCTGGAGGTACGTTAGCACTTAATGCTGCATAAACAGAGCATCACCTTGTAAAAGATCAAATCTTTTGCTTCTTGCTAAAAAGATTTCAGGAGCAGCTGTCAGGAGTGAGTATAGTTCAGTTAACTAAGGAATAGTGTTTTATGAACTTCTCACTGGGCTTGTCTTCTGTTTGGCAGGCAGCAGCCTGAGACAGGATGGTGGCAGCCAAGGGACCCCCTCCAACCCTGCATTCTGAGGAGAGCTGATGCTGAAATAGCCGCAAGGCTCCAAGGAAATCCTTGTTACAGTAATCAGTCCGTGCCTCCCATCCAACAGTGGCTTCACTGCTGAAGCAGGAGCTTCCTGTCACATCTGACACCACACAGGTGTGATGGACCTGGTGGGCTTAGGCTCCAGGGAGCTGCAGTGTGAGCTGCCAGGTGCCTGCCTGGGCTGCTGCTCTGTGAAGCAGGGAATTGGACACAGGTTTCCATGCTGCTGATGTTCCAGAAGAGGTTAACCCCCACATCCTCAGCTTTAAGGTGTTTCTGTCACACTGTTGTAGTACCTCCAGGTAAATTTTTAATCTCACAGGACGATTAAAAATTGCCTGGTTGCCTCAAGAGTTTTTATGGTAAATATAAATTGGGTGGAATGTTTTGAGCTGTGCCTTACTTATTATGCAGAAAAACACTATCATTTCAGCATGCAAGATGGAGCAGGAATTTCTTTCAAGTTAAGCTATTCAAAATCAAGCCTTACCTAACAGGAGCCGAGTTTATTATGCTTAGTCTGAGTCACAAGGATTTGTGATAAGTTAGTTACAGTTCTTGTTCATAGTTGAAAGTTAAATTAAATGGTCATAAAATTCTTAAGACCATCAGGGACTTAGTAAATTTTTATTTTTTAAATTTAGATTTATACTGAATCATGGAAGGGATGCTGCTTTGAAAAGAAGAGTTGATACAGGCATTAGTCTTTAGACAGGTCTTTTCTTACCCAGGTGAATTCATTTGGAAAACCCATGAAATGTCACTGTATTTTTCTCTAGTGCTCCATCTGAAGATGTCTTCAGCTGTTGATTTTTATTGTTCTTCATTAACCCGATTAAAAAGTGTGTGGGAAAGTGGTTTTAATTGCAGATCTACAAGTGTAGTTTTGTTCTGTTATGCAGTATTTGTAGGATACATCAAGAGCACGATCTGATAAATGTCTGAAGTTTGCCTAGTGTGCTTGTGTTTATGGATGTCTTGCTCAGTATAGAACCTGTGTTAAGATTTCCGTGTGAGGAAATGTCTAAGAGACAAAGACATTGGGAGATGCAAGTGAAGGGTGGGAATCAGTTTTCTATTTTAGGACAATAGGATTGCATTAGGAGCTCCTACATTATTTTGCTGGGTTTGTGCATAGTTTTGGAACTTAAAAATTGAGACTAGATCTGACTGTGAAAGACAGCAATTGCTGGAGTTAGGACTTTGCCCTTCGAAGGACAGGCAGCACAGCTCAACTGCAAACAACTGCATGGGCAGGGATCCTGCTGTTCCTGCAGCCTTGGCTCACAGCTTGGACTGACCCACTGGTCAAGGGAAGATAAAAACTGCGGAGATTTGTGCTTGAACTCCTACAAGCAAAGCTGACATGGAGCCTTTCTTGATATCACCAAAGGCTCTGTGCCTGTGCCACTGGGGTCATGTACAGGGAAAATCCCTTAAAACTGTCTTTGCTCTGCATCCTTCTTCCAGACCTCTATAGGACAGCAGAGGGAGTAACAGTGCTCAGGAGTGACTGAAATGGCAGCTAGTTGAGCTTCCCTGTTCCAGGTCTTGAGCTGCCATACATCATGTGTTGCTAGCTTGGATTCTAAATTTCCCTTTGCAAGCATTCTGTGTTTGAGCAGCAAGGGGTAAAGATCAGGTAAGCCAGTATGGTACAATTGAAGGGGGTTTGTTTCTTAATATAACTGATTTTAGTAAAAATGGGAAACTCAGCACAAGAATGTTTTGTGGGTGAAAGGGTGTCTTCAAAAGAAAAATATCTCTTGTGCCATGTACATTGATTTTTAGTTTTTGTCATCTATGCATGAAGAATACTATGAATTTTGTCGCAAGTCACCTGAAAAAAAACAAATGACATATTGGTTTCACCAATATGAGTACTTTCCTTTAAAAGCAGAACACATACCTCTTTGTGAGCATCTGATAAGGGTTGCTCTTGCACTGTATTTTTACACCTTGAATCTCTCTGGAGAGGGTCTCATTCCCAAACTAAAATCCCCAAGAGGATATATCCTTTCTAACAAAATTCCTGTCTGGCTTATTTGGTGTAGGGCTGGAGCCACCAGCCTCTGCTTCCTGCCGTAGCAGTAGTAGCCAGCAGCCAGCCTGGGTGAGAGCATTGCTCCTGTGCCAGGAGTTGTTCCAGACAACATCCTCAGGCCTTTCAGAAGCAATCCTGCTCCAGACCTGCAGCAGTTTGGACAAGAAGTTTTGTCACCTGAAACAGCTTTCATACTAGCTTTGATTTTGGAGGACAGGATTTCTCAGTGTTTAAGCCTCAGGAAAGGTTTGGAACTCTCTTTTTTGGGACCATCTCCGCCCTCTGTTGCCACCTTCAGAGGATGGATTAGTCCCCTCTTTCTCTTTTGTGCTTTTGGCTTCTCCTGCAGAACAAAGGCTGGCTTGGAGCCAGCACTCTTGGACACCATGTCCTGCTGCAGCCCAGCAGGTCCCTGGGGGCAGCTGGTGGCAATGATTTGTCTGCTGCCTCCAAGCCTCACTGCTGCAGGGCTGTGGGTGGTAAAAACAGGTTCATCCAGCAGTTTCTTCCCAGTGTCTGCAAGGTGGGAGCCTCCAGCAGCCATACTCTGATGGTTTTTACTTTTCCTCCGGGAATCTTGGATCTCAAGGATGATTGCAGTCTCTGGAGTCTCCTAGTGGCTGATGTAGCAGCAGTTGGTCTCAGCACCTCGTGAGTTTGCTCTGAAATTTTCCCTTTGCCCTGCCCAAGTGAGAGTGAAGCTGTGTAGAACTAAACCCCATATGGAGTAGGCAGCTCTGCCATGCTGCATAACAGGCTTGCCCCCAGAACTGGTAGTGGCTGGGGAGGGGGAACATGCCCTTCTGGAGTCATTCTGTCACCCATTGTTCTGGCTTGGGCCCCTTCTGGCCACCAAAGTGTAAATCAGTTCAGAAACTCTACCGGGCTGCCCCATCTGCTTCCTCTCTCTGGCTCCAGATTGCAGCATCCCTTCTGTACCAGCCTCTCTTCCCCGGTGGCAGGAAGCTGAGCAGCTTGGGGTGTCTCCCTTGCCCAGCACATCTCTCACCCCGGCTCCTGGCTGCAGTTTTGAACTGCCACCAGCTGCCTGGAGGGGCTGCATGCTCTTTTCTTGCTCCTCTTCTTCCTCACCACACTCATCCTTCTTGGGCTGCCAGTGCTCACAGCTGGTGCAGTCAGGTTAAGGCAATGAAACTGTCAGCCTTGAAGCCCTGAATGTAAAGTGTTTCTGCTTGGAGCTGCTCTTCTGTCAATCTGCCTTGAGCCATGAGCCTTCCCTGGTGCTGTCAGTGCTCAGGCTGAGCCATGCATGGAGAAGCCTGGCTGTGGCTGACAGGATAAATGAGCTGTGGAGGCAACCAATGTGTTTGGAAAGGCATGAGGTGCTTTGCTAGAAAAGCTCTGCAGCTTTGTGCTGCTAGACATAAGATTTTTTCCTAACTTTGATGCAAGCTTGGTCAGACAGCTTTTATTGCAAGGAGATGAGGCTTTCAATAGTCAGAACTTAAAATTCCCACCTCTGGATCATTTCCTTCACTGATAGTACCCAAAGCTGCTGCTCAAAGAGAGGCTTTCCTGTGCCAAGCATTGGACCTGTGAACAAACAGCCTGAGGACTTATTTTAAACAGCCTAAATCTACAAGTAATCTGAAAACAATGGGAATCCAACGACAGGAAGTTGGATTAGTTATCCGTAGTATTCTGCAAGTAAAATATTTATAATTTGATGAGGAACTGGCAGTTGGTTCTCTGGAGAAGAGTAGGTCTTTACAGCATGGTTGGTTTGATTCATCAGACCTGGAGGCAGGCTACACAAAAAAAGAAATGGTTTTGTGCTTCTCTGTCTCCTCTGAAAAGGCAAGTAGTGCCCATGGGTTCTTGCCATGCTACTCACCTGAAGGGGCTGCTTTGGTGTGACCTTGTTGGGGTGGTTCCCCTTCCAGGGCAATGAGGGGATATAACTTGGCAATAAGAACAGAATGGTGTGGGGATGTTTCCAGAAAGCTAAAGAAATGACATACTAAAACACACAAAAAGCTAAGAAATTAATAGCTATTCATCATGCCCATAGCTCTAAAATACAGATATGCTTTCCTTGATTTTCCATGTTAGTGTTCTTCAGTTGCCCTCTTAGAGAAAGGTTGGTACCAGGCACCAGAAAGGCTAAGGAAAGAAAAATGGAATGGCATCCATTTGTAAATTCCTCCCATGTTTCTGCACTTCTGGTTTTAGTACTCTACCCCTGATTTACCTGTGCAAATACTACAGGTCTCTGTTAGAGCTGGCTGGTGTCCTGAGCCTCTTGGGAAGACAGCCCATGGAAGCTGAGCCATTGGCACTGCAACCTGCACTCTCCTTGCAGAACCCCAGGTGATCTCCCAGTTTCTGATGAAGGAAATCTGTGAGGACTGCTGCTGCTTCTGGAGTAAAGCTCATGTTTGTGTTCATCCTTAAATAACTGCTTAAAGAGTGGCAAGCCTTTCCTCCTCCCTTTGCTTCTAGGGCATGGAAGGGGGAGGATTGTGTACACAGAACAGCAGAACTGTATTTGCTGCAGTGAAGCTCCAAGGGCAGTTGGCAGCAGCAAACCTCAGCCCTTGTGAGCGGGAAATGATTGCAAAATCAGAATTTCAGAAACAAAAGATCTGATCATCTTCAGCCCTAGAGCTTGTTCCTCAGAGCTTGTGTAGTGTTTCCCCCTCAGGCACCCTTCTCATGGTCTGGGCTATGAATGAGGCTGGGGAGGAGAGGGGAGTCCCAGGTTGATGGCTTCCCTCAGGAAAGCTGCCACAACTGAAATCTTGCATTTTAACTGCCTGTACAGTTGCCAGATGCTTTTAGTGCATAATTCATTTTGCTCTCAGAGATACATGACGGGTTTTTTCGAATGCTGAATTACGTAGACAAGGGTTTGATTCTTTCTGTTTGTTCCAGGTTGGAAGCATTAATAGAAGAGCTGGGGGACCTTGAAGCCAAGTGAAAATGCTGTCATCTTGCAAATCTTGAGTGAAGAGTAGCTCTCCTTTGGTCTGCCTCTGTCATCTCACTGGACAGCCTGGCCTCGGTTTGGCCTGTGAATATCTCATCCTTGGTGTCAGCAGTGATACAGACGTGTGTCTTCCAAAGCCAACAACACATGGACCAGCTCAGAGAAAACAGTAATGCTTTTGTGAGGGAAAGGACAATGAGCAGTTTGGTTTTTAATGTTAAATAGACCCCCTCATGTTGTACATTAATAAATATTTGGCAAGAATGCCAATGCCTTGGAGAAAAGAGTTTTAAAAGCACGATTGTACCTTCCCTGGGCTGTTTCTGAAGAAAGAGCTGTGCTGTCAAGAAAACCCCAACCCTTGGCTGTACAAATATATGAGCTGTTTTGCTGTCACTGCTGCTTCTGAAGTCAAGTTTTATGAATTTTCCAGGCCAGTTTTCTGCTGTAAAAACTGTAAAGTTAAATAATAGTAGAGGATGAGGGTCAAAAGATGCGTAGAGCTCTGAGAGCACTTCAAAGAGAAGCAAGGCTGAAATTGTTTGCTGTCAGGTTACAGGGTTGTACTTGAGGCCCTTTCCCTAGAAAAGCTCACTCCAAGCAGCAGCTGGAGCGTGGTGTGCCTCCTCTCCTCTCCTCTCCTCTCCTCTCCTCTCCTCTCCTCTCCTCTGGAGCAGATGTTCACACCTCTCAGACTTTGCCTACCTGGTGTCCCACTCAGCACAGGCAGTTTGGAGCAGCAGTGCCAGCCCATGGCTACCTGCTTAGGCCCATCTGAAGTGAGTGCTGTGGCCATTAAAGCCATTTCTAGATTCAGAGCCTATGTTGAAATGCTCTGTAAGCACTGCCCTGTGCCTTGCTTTTCTCTTGTGACAGGGTTGAAGGACCAGCCCTGCCCAGTCTGTGCAAGGCAATTTTTGGTAGGTGACCTGTGTGCAGCTACCAGAAAGCTGCACACACTTATTTCTGCTAGACAAGCCACTGTCCCCTGCTGTGTCACCCTGCCTGGAGCTGGGAAGGGGAAGGCAGGAGATGGGTGGCAGTGCATGAAGAGCCTGGCAGGCTCTGTGCCCCATGGGACCTGGCACCCTTCAGGCAGTGGGACAATGATCAAGCTCTGGTATCTGCAAATGCAGGGATGGGACCAAAACTGAGCCCAGGACCAAAGCTGTGTGCCAGCTGCCCTGTAGTGAGGGGAGACCACCATTCCCACTTAGTTTTCTGTCACTTCACATCTGTTTCAGCTAATGATTTTCCAGGCCATGTAATGGTGGCATGATCAAAGTCTGTCATGAAACACTAAAATCTAGAGGGATATGGGTAAGAGAAAACACAGAGTTGCTTGAACAGTACTCAAAATATTTTAATGTACATGGATAGCCACATTAAAGAAGAGGAAAAAACATCTTACAGAGATGAAAGACACCAAAGGATGTGATTTCATCATGCCAGAAGCTGTATGTTTCAAAGTGACTGAAACCAATAGCATCAAAATGCTCTTTTTCTGAAAACCAGATCAAGAGGCATAGAAAGGGAAGAGCAAATGTGTATTTAACTGATAGATTAGGCTGTTCTGTCCATCTAGTAAAGAAGTCCTGTGGTTTTTTAGGGTTTTTAAACAGGTGTAAATTTGGTATAAAGAGTACTTTAAACAGTTTTACTCATATATTCCTAGTGGGCTGGAACAGCTGTGCTATGTTGGGTCAATAGGTATTTACAGAGAGTGATGACTGATGGAGAACATGTCTATGCCCAAAACCCCTACCAGATACAGTGGGTTTGAGTCACACAGCAGTGAATGTCAGCCAAGGTGAGTGCCCACCTCTGCAAGTTGAGCAGCCTGTGAGGGCACCATTTGTGCTCACAGGGGTACCCTGCAGTGAACCCAGCTCCACTGCAGCCCTGCCTGCCTCTGGGTGGGACCAAGGGCACTACACCCCTGCCTAAACCAGCCTCTTGGAGCTCCCCCATTTCTCTCAAGCCCTTAAAAAAAACAAGGACAAGATTCAGCTGATGGACCAATACCATACATGCTAAACAGTCTCTGCTACTCCATACTTCTCAAAAGCCAGTGAGGTACAGGAAGATGAAAGTAACATGGGTTAAATTACATGACAGCAAAATACTGTACAGCAAAAAATGAAAGCTTGTTTCTTTCTTCTTCATTCTCCCTAAATAATGGAGGAAACAAGGTAGTGTGACAACTACTTGGGAGAAAAGATGGCAGTTAACAGCAAAGGGAGATGGAGTAGACCTTAGAAGAAATAAAAAGGAAGAAAACATAGGCCTAAGTGACTGGAATGACTTTGCAACACAGGGCTTGATCTCCCTGCCTTGCAGAAACTCTGTTGTGGGAGCAAGCTGCCTGGCAGGGACAGCCTGCCCTGCCAGCCCATGGGATTTCTCAGGAACCTCCCTCAGGACTGCCCACTTGCCAGGGAGTTCACTCAGCATCCTACATTATGGGAGCTGCACACACCAGGGCCCTCTTTTCTCTTCCCAGGTTTGGTGAAGCCACATTACCCTTCCACCAGCGAGCTTTAGGGGACTCCTTTCCTAGTGAGGATTTTACCAGTGCAGATGGAATTGGGCTAAAAAAAAACACATGGGAGGATCCCCTGCTCTCTCCCCTGGTGAAGCAATTGCAGAGCAGCAGAGGCTGTCACAGACCCTGCCAGAAGACATTTTGCTTGGCACTGCTACTCTGTCAGCATGGTCCTTTGTGCAGAGCCCAGCTCATTAGAGGGAATCAGACTAAAGCATCTGAATGCACAGCTATTTCAGACACGTGCAGGCTGCACTGCAATGGCCAGGTACCCGACACTGCTTAGCTGTCATCCAACTGTTTGCACAGACTGTGAAAGAACAAAGATTTTGAGAAACCCAGACATCCATCCATGCATTTAATCAGCTACTGAAGTAGCAAGTTAGAGCAGGGTACCCTATAAACATTTTTTAAGCTCTTAAAAAAGAAAAAAATTAATCTACTCCAAGTATAATGCCTTCTTAATGCACGACGCGCAGGAAGAGACAGACAAGACCTAAAAGTACCAAACACAACAGACATTCTGAGCATGACTTGTAAGAAGCCCACTCTCAGTACAAAAAAGTACCAAGTTCTGGACCAAATCTTCCCCCAAGAAGAAGGTGACAGTGTTCTATTTACAAGAAAATACTGCTTCATTTAAAAATGCTAAAAACCATTCTCTGGAGTTCATATAAAAATAATTATGTCTATGTATGCACACACATATTTACATACATTTATGGCTTTCAGCGCTTCAACTTTCTCCAAAAAATGAGGAAATAAAAATACTCCATTACTGCTTTTTCTCCTCCTCAGGTTTTTCAGCCTCTGCTTCTGCAACTGATAAGCTGCCACTACCATATTTTTTCACTCGGGTTTCTACTCTGGCAAGTCTCTGTTTCACCTTTTGTTGAGATGCGCTGTATTCTGCCAAAAGCCTTGCAAACCTAGTCTGCAGCGTATCCAGAGCTACTTCAAGTCGCCCTATTTTTTCTTCCAAGTCTTTTGGGTCAGCTCCTGCTTTTGCTGCCTCCTCATCTATTAAATTGTCTTTCATCAGAATTTGGCGTCCTTTCTCTTCCAGAGCCTTTTTGGCATCTGGATATTCTGTGAGAGCTTCCATTAAATCATCCTTAGACAAGCAGAACAAATCAGAATAACCAATACTCCTAATGTTGGCTGTCCTCCTGTTGCCAGATTTGCTACCTTTGATGTTTAGGATGCTGATTTCACCAAAGTAGCTGCCATCACTTAGGACTACAAATTGGGTTATGCCATCATCTGCCACCACAGCCAATTTTCCCTCTTTAATAATGTACATTTCTCTTCCAATATCTCCTTTTTTACAAATGTAATCACCAGGACTGAAGACGGTGGGTTTCAGTTTCAGCACCAGCTCAATGAGAAGTCCAGCTTCACAATCCTGGAATATACGCACTTTCCTCAGCGTGTCCAAATGGACGTTGATGGCAATTTCAGCCTTCAACTTGTCAGGCAGATTTTTGAGAACTTCTTTCTCGTCCACTGTTTTCTTGTTGGTCCAGAGGTAATCAAACCACTTAATAACCCTGGCTTCCAAATCCTTAGTCACTTTTCGGAATTGCATGTACTGTTTAATGGAATCCACTTTGGCCTGGAACTCTGCCCTGGAAGCATTCATGTTGGAAATCATGGAGCCAACGTTACCGACAATGGTGGCAAAGATGAGCACGCCCACCAGGAAGTCGATGACCACGAAGAGATACTCCTCGTCTTTCACCGGCGGCGGTGTCTCTCCGATGGTTGTCAGCGTGAGCGTGGACCAGTAGAGGCTGTAAATGTATTTCCTGGACAGGCGCGCGTACTCCGGGACGGACACGTTGGGATACACCCAGGAGTCCGTTCCAAACCCGATCACCTTCGATATGGCAAAGTAGATGCACGCGTTCCAGTGGATGATGATAAGGATGTATAACACAAGATTGCCAATACGGAACATGTTTGGGTAATTTGTCCTGGTCTCGGTGCGGTCAAAAAACTCAAAGAGCCGAGCGATCCTCAGCAAGCGGTTAAACCGGAGCTCGGGGTAGTTCAAACCAAGCTTGAAATATGCCAGGTCCGTTGGCACAAGAGACAGCACGTCCAGTTTGAACTGCAACGTTTTGGTATAATGTTCTCGTAGTTTCTTCTCATCCTGCACTAGCAAGCCTTGTTCAAGGAAGCCTTCAGAGAATAAAAAGATTTTACTTGTTAGAATGAAAATACCATCAACAGCAGTGAGAGACTTACATTCCAGGCCTAAGAATGTTAAAATTTGTGCTGTTATGCCTACAGATATTGAGGTCATTTAATTGCATATTTAAATATTTCAATCAAGTTTCAAAGCTGATGTATCATGACTAAGAACAATGACTCTATTATCACCATAGTGCTCCCTGAGGTTTTCCACTCCCTTCTGTGACAGCTGGATCTTTTTCTTTTAAGTATCTTTACAAAAATAGAGGGAGATTCAAGTGTCTAATTTTTCATGAATCATTGGCATGAGTCATAAAGTTAAGCAAGTATTAAGCAATTGTGTATAAAATAGGAGGGGAATATTTTAAAATATATACCAAGAATAAGTAGGTATAATGGATTGTTGGAATCTTTTCCAAACAATACAGACATCCTTGAGATACAGAAATGCAGTTACCCCCCTCCCTAAGTCACGTTTTTCCTCTTGTGTCCAATGTTAAAACGGATTTTACTTGATTTGCACTTTGTGTTTCTAGTGAGAGAGCTACTAAGCACACTTCTGCACATCAATATTTCTTCATTCCAAAGATTCTTAGATTTAAAAAAAAAAAAAGAGTAAATATAAACTGCAGTGAGAGAACCTTTACTGCAGACAGTACAGCCACAGTGCTCTTTCGTGCCTCTGAGGGTATTGAAAATGTTCCACGGGGAACAGTCTCTGCACTGCAAAATACTCGCTGCAATTGCAATGGAGATATCCAACTATCAGCCCATTGGGCCACTCAGGAGAAAAAGTCCACTGAGAAAAAGCCAAAACATTCCTGGTGTATCCAGGATTATCACGTTTTACTAACCCCTTAGCAACCTATAAGCTTCCTCAGGGAAGCATGTGCTGAGGAACACCAAGCTGCATTTCTTTGTGCCCTATGCAGCGTGGCTGTATTTCTGGAACGTGTGGTGCATCTGTAAATCCTCATCTATTCGTGTGTATCTGGCTTTGGATCTGCAAACTGACAGTGGCTACAAATGGAAGTAGCTCCTGTGCCATGCATGTGTTGCCTCCCAGAAAACTGCAGAAAAAGCTGGTCAAATACGCCCTTTAGTTAAACAGAAAAGCTGGCCAGACTCATGAATTTCTGATACACAGTTATAAAAAATAACTTTGAAAACACCTTTCTCCTGAAAGGACATAAAATAAAATCTCTTGGTTTTTTGCTCCCTTATGGAACTGAAGTCTTAAAATAAAATCTTTTGAAAGCATTAGAACACAGGGTATGCTAAACACAACCAGCTGCTGAGACATGAATCTTTTCTGTTTCACAGTGCACAGTCACCAAATAGGGGAAATGCAGTCCAACTGGCCCTGCAGCTGGACAGAAATGCACCATGCAGAAGCTGATGATCAGAGTAGCCATGGGGCTACCTAGATCTCAGTTCAAAGGCAGACCCTGCCCTCAGACAGCAGAAAGTCTCACTCTTCCCCAAACGCTTCCAGGACCTCTGTCCCCAGGGCAGATGGACCTTGCAAACTCCCAGAAAAAGGCAGCAGGCAAAGGCAGAGCAGGAGAGACTGTTAAGAGAGTTGACAAAGATTTTGCCACTTAAAAAAAACAACTTCCTTCTTGGAGTGCCTGGAACCACAGCAGACATCTGCACTGAAGCATTCAAGAGATGGCTCCAGCAATTCTGCAGTTGCAATCCAGGCCGGAAAATTCAGATTTCAGTCAGGCTTTAACAGCCATATAGTCATTATAAGGACAGCCCATGGAAATTTATAACTTGCTTTGCCTGGACATGTCTAACTTCTGCTCTGTTCTTTCCCATTACATTAACAGATGTAACTGCAGAAGGTAAATTTAGCTGGCACAGTTGACATTTTAACTACACAAAGAAAATTAACACCCCCAACACCCCATCCTGCCCCAAATAGAGCACTCTTGTGATTCAGGCTGGTACCTAAAACTGACTTTCCTGTTGAACAAGGTACTTGCTAAGTTTAAGAATTTGGTTTGCCATGAGTTGTGTGCTTCCCACATGACAGAATTTTTAGCCCATCTTGTAATTATGTTTACAATTTGTCACAGACCATAATTAACATCAAGCTGTCAGTACAACTTTAGATAAATAAATAGATAAAAATGGATAAGATGTTAAAATGAAAGATTTAGAATCACTTTTTTTTTTTTTAATGATTAGTGTTGTTTTGGACCCTTTCCCAGCCTGTTACAGTGGCTATGCACTCAGCATCTAGCTCATCTTTTACTGACAGAACTGAATTTAGAGACAAGTGAAGAGCAAGTGTTGGAATGTATGGCCTTAAGAAATCCAAACTGATCAGACACTTCATCTTCCAAAAGCCTCCACTGTTGCATTCTGACAGGATATTAGAGTGGTCAGACCCCACAGGGGACTTTGTGTTTCCATCCTTTATATTCATGCAGTATTTGAAAACCCTGTAAAACGCAGAAAGACTCACCTGTTCTGAATCTGATGAACATGTCAATAACATAGATAATATCAGAGATATAATCCAAGAACAGCCACATTTTAACATGGTCCATTTGTAACTCATCAAAGCAGGCTCTAAAGAAACAAAGATTTAAAAAAAAAAAAAAAATAGGCCAACTGCATAACCAGAGTGCTTGCTTTATGTGCCCTAGCAGCATGTTAGTGCACATTTCTGGAACAGAAATATTACAGGCAGCATATTTCCATGTCCAGACATCTGTACAATAGAGCTATGTCCAAACAGACACAGGATCTTTCAGAATTCAAAGAAGTTCTAGACAGGAATAAAAACTCAAACACATAAATGCCACATGAGTGCACTTACGGAGGATTACAATATCCCTACAATTAAAAGTGCATCAGATTTCATGGCATACATATCTCCATGAAGATAATTCCCAAATAAAAGATTTGTTTCTCAGTGGCAAGCCATCCTCACCTCTCCCTGCCATCTTGCTCAATGTAAGAAAACCATTTCTACAGCCCTCCATCACTTTGATTGAAACTGACTTCTACATTCTGCCATGGAAAAGAAATACTTGAGTTAAATCTTCCTGCCCTTCGAGCATCCAAAAGATGCATTATATGAATTTAAGAGGCCCCACCACTGCCCACATCCCTCCTTTCTGTCCTCTCCTGGGTGGTGGGGAGCCCTCATCCCTGTTAGGGCTTAGGGATGCAGTGGCAGGACACAGCTCAGCTGCCAGCCGGCAGGTGGCACACAAAGGCCACACCAGCGCTCATGAGGACACCGCTGCAAGTTACATCCACCTGCTTTTAGACAAAAAGGGAAAAAAAAAAAGAAACACTGGCAATCTGTTCCCAGTGGTACACATATCACACCTCTCTAAGGGCATATTTACTGTAAACTTTCTAAGTAAGTCACCCAGAAGCTACCATAGGGAGATAAGAGGGTGATTTACGTAGGAAACATGATGATTGAAATATGAAATTGCTATTAACTTAAATCCATACCTGCACACTAGCATACACCAGTTATAGAACACAGGTGCTGCAATTACAGTCAGCCAGTTGTAGTACAGATTGCTTGAAGGATCTATCACAAAGACCTCCTTTTTCTGCCTGGAAAGTAAAACATGCAGATTTACACGGGAAATGTAAGCAAGCAACCTGCAAGATTTCCCTCTTCTTGAGGCTGCTCATTTCACCATGGACTCACAGCTGCCCAAAAAGAGGAAGTATCCATGCAGGCAGTGCAGATGAGATACCAGGTATCCCATCTGACAAGCTCTATTTCTTTGTTTGACCCAACTTCGGAAAAAGTAAATAACAGAGCCACACAGAAAAAAAAGTTAATTGTTAAATGTTTCTTATTATCACTCCGGTTAGAAGGTTACATTTCATCGTTAGAGAGAAATTTGCAGGCTAGTTACTGATTTTTAGCAAATTCTATTATGGAAATAACTGTATAAACATGCATCTGAACAAGTAAAACGTGTGTATTCAAATACAAGTAAGAATCTCTGTGCATATGCACATACAGTGTGTGTGACTAGAGCTGAAGTATGTCTCAGTATGTAAAGGCAAATTTCACACATTCGCAGTCCTGGCTCCTTAGGCCTCACAAGAAGGAAGTGATGCTGAAGGAAGCATACAGGCCTGGAAAATAGAATGGCTGATGGCACAGGGTATGCTCAGAAGTGCCCACATCCAGCAAGAGAGAGGTTCATATGGAATAGAGAGCAATTAGGCCTGTAATCAAAGGACATATAAATTAGTGGATCTGAGGTCCACAGCTGCAAAATTAGTTCAACAGTAGAAGTGTGATCTGTGGACTGTACAATAGTGTGCGGAATATGTGACCAGGCAATGCTTGAATATATATTTGTGGGACTTTTCCTAATCTCCAAGAATGCAAATATATTAAAATGTAATGATAATTTATTTCAAATCTGTGTGTATTTCTGGCATTACCATTGCTGTCAGCTGAATGTCCAGGCAATGTGAGTAAAGGAAGCAGCTTATGTCTAAAAAGTATTTACTTTGCCATCTTCATTACTGGTTTTAAAACATTACTTCTAGAAAACTGGTGACCATGAAATATGATCATTATATGTCAGAGTATACTTCCTTGTAGATACTAAAACATTAATTTTCTTTGGCAAAATGTTTTAAAACACTCTTGGCTACTGCAAAGCTCAGGCTTTCACTACACAGTAATTAAAGCTAAAAGAGAGTGCTTTGAACAAAGGCTTTTTAATTGAAAAAAAAACAATTAAAAGCTTTGATTAATAAAGATCCTGATATCAGTCAGATTCCATTTGGAATGCCCTCCTGTCTATACAGCAGATGCCACCATATACATACATATAAACCTACAGTATACTACTCTAACATACTCCTTAACTGTGAAAGCCACTCAAATGCATTCTCTTTTTATCTGCCATCATCATTACTTTTAATCACTGACAATACTCAGTCGTGCTATATTGGGTCAGCTTTATGGGAACAAAGCAAGAACAGGATCCATTTCTGCCAAAAGCATTCAAATTACCTCATTTTGTTTCAGAAATACATCATCCTCTAACCAATAGAAGCAAATTTTAGTGATCACTAGCAATGAACTGCACCATATTAAGTAATTAAATATACTAGTCAGTGAAATTTACTAGTAAGCCTTTAATTTTCTACATGTAAGAAATTTCTATATGGTAAGATGAGTCAGGCTTTTGGTTCATCTGCTCTGAATCGTTATGGAAATTCTGGAACAACAAAAAGTCTGTGCAGCTCTGCAAAGGAGACTGCTGTCCTAAAGTGTTGTCATAATTAAAAAGTGATCTTCAACTCAAAGTGACCAGAGATAGCTCAATTCCCTTTTACTAACAGAGGAAGCTGTTTCTGAAACATCTAAACACAGGTCTTCAAGATAGAATGACTTTGCTGAGCAGCTGAAACCTTCCCAAAGGGGAAAATGTATTAAAGATTTGACAGGCTAAGACTCTGCAGTCTACAGAACAATGTAAGTGTTACAATGAAATGCTATACCATGTTTTGTAGTGTGGGAGACGTGTTACAATCACACATTCATTCTTTATACTTACTCTTCCTTTTTTTTATCATCTTTTTTGTCATCTTTTTTGTCATCTTTCTTTTCCTCTTTTTTTTCCTCTTTCTTTTCCTCTTTCTTTTCCTCTTTAACCTCTTTCTTTTCTTCCTTTTTGCTGTACAACACAATGCAAGGCTTAGCAATATTAACAATACTGAGCAGTTCAGGGAGAGGGTGGAGATTGGGAAACAGGACCAGACTTCCACTAGACTAGAGTAGGACAGGGATACAACTGGAAAAAAGAGTTTACAGGCTGAGACCTCTCACCCTGACACCACCACACCATCACCTCAGGTAACCAGCTGGCTGATTCTCTGCTTTAGTTGCCCACACCTTCTGGACTTTTTCAGACATCAGTGCACCAGGCTGATTTTGAGTAAATGCTTTCAGTTTGATTGACTCTTAAGAGCAATTTAAAAAGAAAAGCATTTAAAAAGAAACCTATCAAATGATGACTGAATGTGAAATGGCTTAACAAACTGTCAACATTCTTTGCACAGCCAAAACCTCAGTGTGACTGAAGCTTTCACAGTAATCATAAAAAATGAAGACGAATCTCCCCTCATGCTTCTTTAAAACCAGCAAAATTTTAATTAATTAATTGCCTCTGGATCTGAATTGCCCCATGAAAATATGTTAACTTATGCAGACAGGCCCACAAATACTTTTCAAACCTACATGAAGTGAACATCTTTCTCGAGATTCTGACAATACTTAATATTAAAGCTAGATTTGCTACAGGCCTTGGTCAAAAATCATGGAATGTGATATGAAGAACGGTGTTCATTTGCACAAGCAGAAAATCTATCATCTGAGATCTCCTTTTTTAATTGAAATTTGCCTAGTCCTTTGAGGAGAAAGTGTCCCCCTTGGACATAAATGACTAAGTGTTCCTCACACTACAGTGTATGTGGATAACAAAACTCCCCACACATAATGTCTGGTTTGAATGAAAGCCATGGATTCCTGGTGAGAATAAAGAACAAATGAGTTTAACAACAGCAACATCCCACAGCAAGTATGATGGAATAATGCTGCTTACAGGACTTGTGCTTTCCGTGCACACTCGCTCATATTGCTCAGGCCAGAAAGGTCTGTGCTGTGAATAAGGGTCACATCTAGGAATGTGCTTGATACAAAGAAAGAAGCTCTCCAAAGGACATGACAGCCACCAATTTCAAGGTAGTAAGAAATCAAGAAATAAAGACAGCTTTCGCCAATCTGCAATGAGCATCTGTTCCAGTTCTTACACTTGATTTCCACAGTGATGCACCACCACAGTGCACTTTGGAAAAGCCAAGACTCATTTGCTAAAAAAAGCTGAGATCCCACATTCTGCTGCATCCAGGGAAATACCTACCAAGCTGACCAACACCACTGAAACCTTCAAAATCACACACTACAAGGGAGCAGAACTGGAGGAGAGAAGAAACTTTGGCTTGACTGATCTTCTATTTCTACTTGCATCTCCAATCAAAGAAAGATTCTTAATTTGCCAAGGCTGATTTCTACACAGCAGTGGGAACTGCTTCTCAAGAATTCATTTCTCTGGACTGACTGTCCAGAACTTTACTTCTTCATTTTCCTATCTTCTCCCAAAACTCCTTCCTGTTCAAAAAACATGTCAGGATTTCACTGGAGATTACCATGCATGCTGTCTGATCTAAAGGCAAATGCACAGCTGCTGTTGTTAGCATTAATGTAGCTCAGCACTTCAAATGCTTGGCATTGTTACCAGAAAGGAAGAGTTATGAATAAGCAGAATTTTCAAAGGCTAGGGCCACTGCACATTTGTGGATCTTGTTATGCAGGGAAAAGTAGATTGAGATCAAGAATCAGTTGAAAAGTCTCAGTGGTGGTGAACTTTGAAGGGAATATTTTGACAATTCCAGCTCCCTCCTATGTTTGTGTTTTATTTTTTCAAAAGTGCAAAAACTTCATTTCACACAGCACTCAACCCTGATACCTATTTTTCTCTGGCCTGAGATCTCCTACAAAGAGCTCTCTCACCTGTTAACTACAGTTATCTTTTGTGGGTTTCTTCCATTTTTGCTGCCTCTGTTCATCTTTCTGTTGTGGTAACTCCCAGCTTGTCATACTCCCATCTACTTGCAGTCTGGCAATGGAAGTCACTCAGAGGAAAAGTTGGCCATAATCAAAGACTTGAAAGCATCACGTACAGTTCCCCAAGAACACTTTAGTCTTTAACATAATGAGAAGTCCACATTTCTTGCTCTTTATCAGTAACAGAGTAAACTGGAATCCAATAACTAAAGAAACAGTTTGTGTCTGTCCTCTTTGACCCCAACGCAGCAGCATCCATGCTGTTCCTAAGCTGTGTGCAGCTTTATACTTAGAAATCTACTTCATCTGTCCTTATAAAAACACTGTCAGTCTTTGAATGACTCAAATATTTGCATTTCTCATCTGTCAGGTACTTTGCAAATCAAGTGTATTTCAGACTGTTGGGCAGGTAGATAGACAGGTCTTGTCTTCATTTAAAAATAATGAAACAGGGAAAGGATGAAAGTTCTGCCCAAGGTACATGAGTCATTTTCAGAAACAGAGTAAGACAGAGGTATTTCTGTCCTAACCAGTCCTTTGGTTCCTTCTAGCAGGCTTGGCTCCAAGCTTATAGCTTCTTTTACATCAGTCTAAATAAAAGTCTGCATATTTCTGTCACTGTTGACTGCACACAGATTTTCCTTTTGAATAGAAGTTATGCAAAGCAAACCAAAAAGTTGCTTTAGGAGCAGGAACTTCTCTTGTTCAGCTACGTGCACAAAGGTTTTCCAGCATCATTTAAAATGTACAGTTTAATTTGCCTATGACAGAATTATTTGGAGAAAAAAAAAACCCTAAGAGTCTTCTAGAAGCATTTCTACAATCACAAGATGTACTGATTACTTTTTTTTTTGTTTGTTTTCATGTGGAAAGCAATGAAAAAAACCTACTATCATTATGCATAAGAACAGATCTGCTGGTGGATACTAAAGAACAGATATGTCTTCAGATTACTGTGGTCTAAGACAAGCAACAAACATGGATGTTGGGTGATTTTAAATTACAGGAGCTCTTCACATGGTTTAGTAAATTGCTCTTTGGTGTAACACTGTGAAATAGCTTGTCAATTATATAAATAGGCTCAAAAGGACAGTTTCTGTCAGACATTCTGTGGCAATACTAGCCTTAGAATTGTGCCTGCCACTCTCTAAAACAACAGTACCTGCTGAACTGAAACACACTTTTAAAAAATGAACATATATATGGGTTTTGGTTATTAACTTCTCATTTGACAACCTGAAATTTTTGGGGCACTCGATTTGCAAGAAGCAACCAGTGTGTTAAAAGAGGAAAAGCACTATTAGGAGATTAATACACGAATTTCATTTAAAAACTGAAAAATTAATGCATCAATTGGTAATGCAGTAAAATCAGCCAGCTGAACTACAGAAATTAGGGACTAAATGCTTAGTCAAATTCACTCCTTGAGAAGAAGGGGTAACTTCAGAGCAAAAGAAGTTCACAGGGAACACAAAGGATGCTTTTCATAATAAGAAAGCCAGACCTTTCCCTACAATAAAACTATATTCTTAGGAAAGGTTGAGGAAGAACTAAGGAGTTTATACTACAAATGTCACTAGGCTGGATAGGGAAAAAGAGAAGGTACTGGTTGTAGAAAGGTCTTGGGAAGTTCACAGTACTTACTCTTCATTGGTGTTGTTGCTAAAGTTGACATTGAACCTGGCCAAGGGCCAGTGACTGCAAGCAAGTTAAATAAAAGACATTAAAGAGTGCAAAGGCTGCTGGTATTTCACACACGCACGTGTTCACCGACAGGACAGACTGACTCACGAGCTTCTCACTGATGCACTGATAAGATTAGCAAGGTCAATTTTGACTGTTGTGATAAGCCCCTTTGCATAACTGCTTCGAGGCACCAGTCCCTTTCTGTCATGTGCCTGGCATACACATTTGTGACCACATCTGATGTCTGAAGCCTGTTCTTAGGCGTATTAGTGCATGGCAAGATGCATCTCACTATTTTTAGCCCTGTACTCATTGGGCTACTATTTTAAGCTTTCTTCAATCCTTTCAAGTCCTCTTCACAGATGCAGTGTCAAGGCTTGTGGATAAGTAATGAGCATACCTACCCATTGCTGCAGAATTAAGCCTCCATGATACAACTGAGAGTTACTGTCAACCAGCAACAGCATAAAACTGAGAAGGCAAGGATGGGTGCCCTCAAACTCACTTCAAATAGCTTTATACAGAGGTTTGTTGGCCCATGATCAATGTTGTTCTCTCTAATTACTTCCCATCTGCAGTTGTTACTGATCCAGACACTTGAGAAATTAGGCAAACAGTCTGGCTAATTCAATAAAATGTGCTCTTGAGATGAAATTCTAAGGAGCAGATCAAGTGAAGATAATAAGGCTGTGCTGGACTACAACAAATCAAAGTAACCTGTATAATGCACAGACCTTCTAAGGTTTTTGCTTTAATCCAAATTGCTTGCTGAGATTTTTGGAACTAATTAATTGCTTATCTACCAATCTTTAATTATGCAAAAAAATATAGGAGTCTGCTTCAAAGTCTAATGCCAAACAGAAAGTCAGATTTTGTCTTGGGACTTCATCTTCCCATTTTAGCTGGAGTTAAATTTAAAACAATGTATCATACATTTATAAAGTAATAATAATTCATCAAGTCAAAGAACTGCAAACACATAAAGGTTTCTCTTCTGTTTCATTGGAAAAAAATTAAAACTGAACCTCCCTTTATTACCAAAGACTGTGTATGTGCTAATAAGTGAAGTCAGCATCCAAATGATTTTGTCATTTCTGCATCAGAAGCTTTCTGTAATGTTATCAGATGGATTTCTGAGTAGATATAACAAACCAATGACACATTTTTCACAAGTGCTTCTTTAGTTTCCTAACACTTGCAGATAATGCACATTAAGATCCTGAAAAGCCAAAAGTAGAAACATCCTGGATTCTTGAAATAGAAATTGCATCCTCCTCAGTAGACAGCAGTTTAGCAACATCAAGTTGCATATGATAAAACTCCAGTTCTGAGAAATCATTCTGCCTGAAGCAGCACGATGAAAATCTTTTATTTCAAAATCTTGGTCACAGTGTGTTTGAGGAGAAAGGAGAAAGTCTGTTGAAAATGCAATACTTTAGTTATGTGAAGATTCCTGGGCAGCATTAAATACTCTGCTCATCTCCCACGCTAAGCTCCTTACCCTCTTCTTAAAATACAACTTACATCCTAATTACCCAGAAAACATGAACACCTCACCCATGTTCCCCTGAGGGATAAACACGCTCCTTACCCGTTGGCTCCCCCGGGCCGCTCGCGGGCGCCCAGGAAGGAGCGGATGTTGCTTTGCCTGGTGGACACCTCTACGAGCTCTGGCCCCCTGATACGTTCCAGGAAGGAATCAGGCCTTTGGTCTTCATGGTGAGAGTGCCTTGTGGCCCAAGACCTTACAGACAAGACAAATCGTGACAGCCTGCATGGAACACACACACACACAAAATTAACTGAAACAGACAGAAACATGAAGTGGCTAAAAATATCCCCGCAAACACCAGCCCAGGATATTTCTCCACACCTCCACCTGTCATGAAATTGAACCTGATGGAGCAATTGTGTGAATCCAGTCACTTGCCACAGTTTCATAGATCACCTTCTGCAGTGGATCAGGAAAATATCTCACACATCAGTTCCAATTCTACTGTATCACCACTGCAGGAGCACCCGAATATTCATGCTGAGTGGGGGCCTTCACATCTCAAAGGGAGATACTCAGTGAAGTCCACCAGATGCAGCTGTCTTAGATCCTTGAGAACATCCATTCAAAAGTCATGTTATGTTACCCTAATATTTCAATTGCTAGGCATTCATTTTACATCACAAACTTCCCTGTATATTCACAGCATACATAACTGTAGCTACACACACATGTGGTTCAATCTATCCTGAAAAAGGGTAACCTATAAACAAAGATTAAAAAGGAAACTCTCAGTATGCATTTATATATTCATGTGCACTATGCTTACATAAAACACACACCTATAATCTAAAGTCAGCTTCTTGCAGACTTTGTCATCTACATCTGATGGTGTCATTATCTGAAAACCAAGCAAGGAAATACAAGTTTATTCTCCACTATCCAAAATGATGGAGTGTGAACAATACTCTTTAAATTACTCTAGTTTTACAATGTTTTTTTTCTTTGCTCTTTGAAATGCACTGTGCTTAGAGTGACTGTGATTTGTGTTGTGTGCAACAATGGTACCTGGAGGCAGGGCCCTGCAGTCTCAGACACAAAGCAGACACAATAAAGTTTTGAAGCTCCCCTTCAGGTTTACATTTCAGTCCCAGTTATATAAATAACTTAAGACAATGGTCAGCTTCAATTTTGCTGACTAGGACTCCAAATCTGTTATAAACACAACTGGATTCTAAAAACTGAGAAAAATTCTTGCACTCAAAACACAAAGACCCCCTGACTCCTCCCTTTCCAGAGTCATCTACCAAAAGGAAACAATCATTATGTTTTATTTGATAGGAAACAAGCACTGCATCAGCTATCAGCCAGAACCAAACACTTACTCATTTATTTTACAGTCTGGCCTCACTTCATGCATTTCCCCAGCATTCCACATATTTTCAGATACAGTTATGTAAAAATAATTTATTTTTTTATATGTGACAAATTTGTTTGGGCTTACTCAGCCTCTCTCGGATTCTAAGACTTTTAAAAGCAATAAGTAAGTGACAAATTAAGGTCAAATGCAACTTCTGTTAATTCTTACAAACTTTCTTCAGCTGGACTTCATCCATTTTCTTTGGAAAGTAATTTCTTTGGCCTCCAAATTGTGACCAGTCTCTTCCAGCAAACTGAAGTAAATACTGGAAATCACATTAGTGAGTATGTTACCTTGCCATTGCCCCCCTGCCAGTGAAGGAGCTCGCCTGGGATTCAGGAACATGTCCTCCCTCCACAGAAATGACTCCCTGCAGCTCTGAAGATGCATCCTCAGGCAGTGAATGGGTTCTGCAAAAACAATTTTGGGTTTTTTTTAAGGAATTCCAAGCAGCCTCCACCAGACTTTCCCCCATTTGATTCTCTCCACCACTTCATCAGGAAACAGTCCAGCAAATTGTCCTCACCCTAGTAATACAGCATATATTTGATAACCATATTGCTGAGCCTGTGCTCCTACTCTTCTGGAGCCATCCAATACAAACTGAAGTCAGTGGAGGCTCTGTCATACATTCCAGCAAGCTCAGAAGCTAAAGACCACTTACTAGCACTCAGAAAAATAGCATTTGAGAAAAATAGATTAAATTTTAGCCTCATCTTCCAGTAATGGAGTTTTGAAATTGACTTCACTGGAACCTGGACTTTATGAGGGTTCATTCCAGATTTTTTTTATAGTACTCCTTGATTTTCTCTGTGTTTTTCTACGAGACTTTGTTACAACCATAAAGGATCACTTTTTTCCCCCTTTTTAATGCAAACAAGAACTCTCACATGGGTCTGTTAATCTGTATAGCCAGGAGAACACTGACTAAAATGATGCTTGCAGTATCTTCATAAGAGCTGGCAGCAGCATTCTGAATGCCCACAAGAGGATAATTAGCAGCTCAATTTTATGGACACCCACAGCTAAGAAACTAACAAACAAAAAATTAAAACTTTATTATTTCTACCCAAAGAACAATGCTAAAATAGATTCTGACAGTCTCAGGATTCTCAACATGTTAACTGTTTTCTACTTCTCTTCCAATAACAAAACACCATTTAGTATAAATCTATAAATCTATAATCTAGTTTATGTTGGAGTGCTGAGAACATTGTGTTGCCAAAGTTAGCACCCTTCTAAGGGACAATGAACAAACTTAGGAACAGACATTCATCACCAGACACACAGAGCCCACATTCAGCCCTAGAACTCTCTTGAGCTGAGTGCTGGGAGAATAGCAGAATTTGTCCACCTTTTTTAGTATTTCCTGGAGAAATTGCCTGCAGACCTGCTGGAGAAAGGATACTGGAGTAGTTAGTGTTTTACAATGCACTACCATGGCCGGTTTTAAGTACTTTTATTCACGTTTATTGAGTAATATACATTTTGTGTGATCTTAGCAATAAATTCCAACATTGTTAATGGCAGTGCTAATATCTAAGTTCCCTTTATAGCCAATGGCCATCTCAGGGCTTGATTCAACTGCTTCAGGAGTCTGGTACAATTTGGAGCACCTCTGAATACTTTATTGGACCTCTCCAGAGCACACAGGTCCCTGCTTACATCCACTAGCCCCAGTTAAACACTTCAAATACTCTGTGGTACCTCAAATAGCATTAGATGCCTATTTTAGGCAACTAAATACCTCTCATAATCAAGAGAGCCAAAGGAGCCTGAAGAGTTGCTGAATTTGAGGGTAAGCTGAGCAGTTCCCTGGGTGCTGCTGACAATCAGCACTGACCACATCTCCACTCAGGACAGCAGGAACATAGGCACCTACTCACATAAAGACACTGAAATCCAGATGTCCATAGGGCACAGCTGAATCCTACTTCCAGCTTTAGACAACCAGCCTGTGTTTATAAGCAAATGTGCTGCCTCTCCTATCTGAGCTGTTTCCATCCAGAGGCTGGGTTTTAAAAATGGAGATTAATTTCTTATTTCTGGGAAATTTTTGATTTTTTTTGTAAAAAAATGACCCAACTTTATAACACACTACAGAGTAAGAATATGGGCACATGAGTCACTGCAGCATAAATGAGCACAGCATTTTAAAAGTCAGTAGCAGTTTTCTGTTAACTGTTGCAGTGAATGATTTCTTTTGCTAATACCTCATTTCACAGCAGAAAACTGCTTAGGCACATCCTTAGCATTAAGCATAAATTTAACACCCACTGACTTTAATAAGAACTAAGTAATGTGTTTAATTGCTTTGTTGAACTAGAGCCAACAGGAGTTGAAGGAAGGCAAGGGCAAAGAAGAAATGCTCTTACTCTAGCAAATGTGCTTTATTCCCCAACCTCTATAGCTGCATATTTTGATACAAGATAGAGAAGAGCTAAAATCCTGGATGGTTTCTGCCTTTTGGTACAGATATATTCTAAAACAAATCTGAACTTAAAAAACAAAAAAGCAAAAATTTTTGTATGGCATTATAAAGATATTGTATATACTTACCAGCAACCACTTCAACAATCCAAAAATCTTAAATATGAGACCTCTTTTACAGAGCAAGCCTGTATCTTCTTACCCATCTATGAAGTCCTGCTATTAATGCTGATAATACCAAACTTTCCTTTAAAAAATGCCTCTGCAAGACCATCACCATGATGATAAAGTGCTATTCATACTTCAGTCCCTCTGTCTGTCCAAGTCATTGCCTCTGAAATTGCAGATGACCACAGGGATTTAATTCTACATCTAAACCTTTATAACCCCTCTCTCACGTCCCTGCCAGTAACTCTGTTCTGTGAGCTGCCAACCACTGACATCCACTACAAACAGGACATTAAAAAAAGGAAAGGAAGAGGCTCATCTCAATCTATGTTTTCACTTTTTCTAACACATCACTGTTAATAGAAAGAAAGGGGCAGGGCTCTTTCAAATCTCCCTAGGGAGACCATGGGGTAGTGTAACTACAACGAGCAAAACTTACTGTGCAGAACAAATCAGATCCACTTTCACTGCTGCAGGTACATCTGTGCGACAGGAGGTATGACTTAAGCAAAGCAAGAAAAAAAAGAGAACCAGACCAAGCAGAGCATCCAGAGCAGCTGCTAGGGACATGCAATCCAAAAATCCCCAGGATGCAGAGAGTCCCATCAGCCCATCAGGATTCTGGGTGTGCATTTGAACAGCAAGAGACAGACTGACAAGGTCCACACAGAGCAGGGGGCTGGCCATAAGGAGCCAAAAGCAGAAAACTTTTTCCAACCTTTACAGATGCCATGGATCATCAGGCATCTTTCCACAGGCCCAGCAGGCTTTGCCCAGTCTGATTCCCACAGGAATGACTGTGCAATAGGTAAGTGCAAGCTCACTGGCACGTTTCAAACAGCCACTTTAAAACTATCAGAACTAGAGAAAGGTGAATGTAAAGAAACACATTTCCTCTGTATAGTAAGACACTCAGAAAATCCAGTGCAAAAATGCTGATATTCTTTATACACTACAAATTTTCCCTATGACAGGAACTAGGCAATTTGCAAAGGCTACTTTTAAAACGAACCATCCCAATTCTTTTCGCTGCATGGTGCTGAAAGGATCTTTTTATTCACCAAATCCTGCACACTCTGTTGGAAGCACAGACCTTGCTATCTGTGTGGTGACTTGAGAAAGAGGTTTCTCTTGGCTGAGTTAGTGGAATTCCCACTGATGTGAAAATAGGGTTTTTTTCCTGAGATAATAGAGCTCCTGATTTCAAAACTGCAAGCCATGACAACTGTGCATGTCTCTTCCATACTTTGGATAAAAGTAGTCAAGTTTGTTAAGGGCACTGGACCAACAATATCATGACACAATATTCCCACAATTTCAGCTCCCATTCCCAGAGCTACAGGAGTTCCACAAATTAGGCAGCAATCTGCCCTCTAGACCGTGATGAAAGGAAGATATTACCTGATATAACCATTTTCAATCCTTTCGATATCTTCATCAGCAGCTCTGACAGACAGGCTGTGCATACCAGGGTAGGAGTGCTGGGTGTTGATTTTTGCCATTTTGCTTTACATATCAACATCTAAATGACAGCTGAAATGGGAAAAAAAAATATGAAGGCTGCAAAAGGAATATGCTCAGAACTTTAAAAGAGTTCTCTGTTAAAACAGTGGAACAGCAAAAAGCAATTTCAACCATCTGAAGAACAGTCAATGAAATTTACATACACATATGACATGTGTTTCTTGATTTATTTGCAGTAGACAGAAAAAAAAGTGTTAGTAAGTAGACAGAAGAAAAGTGTTTGCAGTAAACAGAAAAAAAAAGTGTTAGTAAATATTCATCATAACCAAAGAAAAAGGGTTACATGACACCATATTCTTTTAGTCTCTGGGCTTTATGGGCTACCTACACTGTCATACCTATTATCCATAGTGAAATCACATTTAAAATCTCATTAAAAAAAGGTTAATGAGAAAGTCAACCAAAAAAAGCCAGGTCACACATGTGCTAGGACAACCCATTCCGATTTACATTGATTCCCCTGTGCTAATTTTATCTATTTTATGATAAAGCTTTCTATTCAAAAAATCCATTACTAACCAAGCAGATAATTAATGACATTTTCCCCTTAGCTTAATGTAGACCATGCTTTAATTCTGTATTATTAAAACTCTGCACTAAATACACATTAGAGGTTTTTTATTACAATGCTTCAAAACAGTCTCTGTTAAGATATTTAGCAGGTCACCTCCTACAAGTTTAAAAAATTATCTGAATTCCTTTCCAGATTTGACCTTCAATGCCTTCCCAAATTCATATCACATCTACTACTTATGAGTTTTAAGACTCAAGATAAGTGTCTTACAAATGAAGGACTGAAAGATTTTCAGTGAAAGCTTTGAATTTTTAAAAAAGGAAAAATAAAAAGTTTTGAAACTCCATTCGGGAACCCTTTTTGTTTGAAATCTGACTAGAATGAAATTCTCTTGAGATCAATCAACTCCCTCACACTAGGTAGGGTCCAGTTTTCACCTGTAATCCCCTGTCTGACCACACAAGATCCACCTTCAACACCAAATGAAACACAGAACTTTCAGAAACTACTTTGTGACCTGAATTATTCCTGAAGCAAAGCTCACTACCCATGATTAGAATGTGACACACCCATTTTCTTAAAAAACAGATACCTGACTTACCCTCCACTCAATTCCCAGACAATTAAAGAAAATAACATAAAATTTTTAAAATTATTTAATATATTTTAAGGGGGGGGGTTATCCAGAAATAATGAAATTACGCTAGAAACAGCCTTGAGCATCACTTGATTTTTGAAATTTTTATTAGCATTCCCCATTACTAATTTTGCCTCAGTGTGAATCAGTTTAAGTCTGTGTCTCACCTTAAACTGAGCCTTGTTCATGCTGATTAACTGAAGTTTTATTGGGCAAAAAATGGGCATTTTTATTACACACTGATATAAAACAATTGAATTCTTTCAACCCACTCTCAGGTTGGAAAGTTCACTCAGAAGAATTGAATTCTAAAGTGCAGATAATTTATGTTAAAAACATAACTCAGAGTTATAAAAGTTTACTGGTGGGAAGAGTTATTAATAAGGTAAGTAACAAAGCATTAACCTTTTTGCTAAAAATGTAATTTCAGAGTAAATTTAGTACTGAGTTAAGTTCTTGACTAGTTCTGACACTTAACACTTCTCAGTTCTGGTGATTCACAATCAGATTGATGTCTACCTACAGCAGTTCTTAAAAACAAGGGTCACCTGGTTTATAATCTCCAACAAAGTAAGCAACTCTGTTTAAAAAATAAAACTGTTAAAACAATAAAAGCATGAGATAATAAAACCCTTCTGAAGTCTTGGGATGATGTAGATAATTTGCTACCAACACCATGGATTCTCTCACTGAGAAGACACATTACTCCTGAAACTGGAGGTTAGTGAACAATGCTTCCCTGTGTTTCAAATGCTGTAGGTGTGGCACATGGATTTCCAGACACATTTGTGCATCAGCTCCCAAAAGTTTGGTTAAAAAACATTAAGTACAGTATTTCGTTAAAATAAAAACTGAAATGGCTGAAATTGAATATTACTAATCTGGAATTGAACTCTTATAATAGATACTAGAATTAGATATTCCAAACCTCCTGAAATGCTTGAGCGTGCCAAAGGAGCACGGAATACAGGAAACTTTATTTGGACTTTCAAAAGCTATGTTGATAAAGAAGAATAAACAAGTAATAGCATATGAAGCCAAACATTATTTTGGATTAAAAAACTGAGAAGACAGAAAGGAAGAACAGGACTAAATAGTCACCTTCACACTGCAGAAGTTTAATAACTGAATATTCCTCAGGGCTCCACAGGAAAACCTGTTGTTAATTATGCTGAAGGAAAGCAGTGGTGATACAGTAAGATCTCAGGACAGGAAAGAACTGTATAGGCAAGAGAAACAGAAGGAATGCAGGGAACCTCAGGGTGGCCAACACCAATTACAGCAATTTCTCAATCTGCTGAAAAGTGATGTGCAACACAGGCAAATGGAAACCCATGAATACAGGTGAAAAGCATGCAAACTACTGCCCTACATGCTTCCAAACAAACCATATTTTCTCAGACAGGGAACATGAAAGGGTAGTTTTAGGCTAAATATTAGGAAGAAATTCTTCACTATGATAATGTTGAAACACTGGACCAGAGAAGCTGTGGATGCCACATCCCTGCAAGTGTTCAAGGCCAGGTTGGATGAGTCTTTGAGCAACCTGGTCTAGTGGAAGAGTTGGAAGAGCTACATGGCCCTCATGGTCCCTTCCAAACCAAACCAATTTATGAATTTATGACATAGGAACAGCTCAGTGAAACAGCGTGCTCACTGCAGGGCAGGCTTGCTGATACAACCACTGACAACATATCCATGGAACATGTTAATGACACAAAACCCACTAAAACTGCTCCATGAAACAAGAGTGCAGACTTATCTGGAACACTCTAAGTGAGAGAAAGGACAATGGGGCTTGCTCACCCTAGGAAGGTGAAGATTAGCAAGTTATAAAATAAAAATATGCAGGTAAAATTTCAGTTCATTTCAGATCCCTTACAATCATTTCAGCTGTAAAATGCGCACTCAATATACAGTGTGGTCAGAACTCTTATTCTGCACTATACTGGAGGAAAGGAGGGGAGGAAATTTCATAGTAATACAACTCTACTATTAAGTAATGAAATACATTAATGTATTTTTGGAAGGAGGTAGGAAGAGTGAATGAAATTGTGTTACATGTTCCCAGCTGTGGTAGAGAAAGACTGAACACAGGACTTGTAAGAGACTGTTGTGTGCCTGGTGAATGGGACAGCAGACGGAGACGAGAGATCTCTGAAGCTGGATCCTAGAACTTAGGTTTTATTACAAAAGGCATGGGTGCAAGCTGGGACCCTGCTTAGAGCTGCCAGCCGAAGCTCAGAGCAGGCCCAGGAGGGGGAGAACAAAGCACTGAGGAGCGAGAGATAGGAGCAGATAAGAGCAGGAGCAAGAGAGCAAGGAAAGGCAGGAATCAGAGCAAGAGAGTAAGAGGAAGAGAGTAAGAGAGTAAGAGCAGGAAAAGAGAGTAAGAGAGCGAGGTTCTTGTTAAAATGCAATAAATCCTCTTCTATGTTGAATATTCTAATTTCCACTAACCAATCTATTAACAAGATACAAATTCTATGGCATTTACATACAGCCTATAAGAATCTTTACATTACCATACTTATCAGCAAGCAGAGGGTCTTGCTTATCTAAACAAGAGGGGATTACTCTCAGCCGGACATACCAGCTTTTCAGATGTTCAGCAACTAGGGTTTTGGTATGACAAAGGTTGCCTTCATTTCAATCTCGTTTACAGTTTCCACATTCTTAAAGTTTTTTGTGAGGCAATCATATTTATAAGGCTTTCCTGTTTCATCCTTCCCAACAAGGACTGATAGAAATAAGCAATGAGGTGATTTGGGTACAATGCAGGTGCTGAAGCAACATGGTTTGGCACTGCATAAAGGCCATAAAATTCTAACAAATTACTAGCTATGATGGAGAAGAAATATTTCCAGGCCTCTAAGAACCCTAGTGATAAATGTTTGAATTAGTCTAGGGAGGAGATCAGCATTTGGATCCAAGATAAGGAAACTAACCAACTAAGGAGCAGCTTAACAGGAGTCAACCAGCATGAAATTCCTGAAGAGTCATGAGGCTCTGCAAACACCTTCTGCAGGGCAATAGAGAGATGGCTCCAACCATCTGGCACCTTCAACCCCAAAACTGCCACTAAATGCTGGTTCTCACAAGGCAGTTTTAAGAAGTGAGTAGAGTTCAGCTTCATGTTTAAAACCACGATCATTATGGTAGAGTGGTGTGTTGGCCTTGGGTGGCCACCCACCCAGATGTCCACCCAGCTACTATTGCACTTCCCCTCCCAGCAGACCAGTGGGAGAAAGTAAGATGAGAAAGCTCATCATGGCTCAAGAGAAAAAACAGGAAGAAAAATGATATTGGGAGACCAATTGTCATCACAGGCAAAATGGGCTCAAACTGGGGAAAACTCAATTTAGTGCAAATTAAAATGGAGTTGGATGGTGAGAAATAAAGACAAAACACTCAACCACTCATTTACCCCAGATTCAACTTTATCCCTACAATCCCAACTCCTCCAACCTCTTCTAGTCCACCCAGCAGCACAGAGGCTGGGAAATGGGAGGCTGCAGTCAGTCCATAATGTTTCCTCCATGCCGCTCCTTCCTCCTCACACGGTGTCTCTGCTCCAGCGTGGGTCCCCTCCACAGGCTGCAGTCCTTCACAAACTGCTCCAGTGTGGGTCCTCACTGCAGGCTGCAGTCCTGCAGGATAAACCTGCTCCAGTGTGGGTCCTCCATGGACCACAGTTGTTGCCAGGAGAAGCCACTCCTGCACAGGCTCCTCTTCCCTGGCTGCAGTCTGCTTCAGGAAATGCCTGGCTCCACCAAAGGGTCCTCCACAGTGCGTGTCTGCTCCATCACGGTTCCCTCCAAGAGTTGCAGGGAAATCCTCCTCTAGTGCCCACAACACCACCTCTTCCCCTTCTCCTCCAACCTTGCTTTCTGCAGGGATGGTTTTCACCCTTTTTCTTCCCCTCAGCCCCCACACACTGTCTTTGTGGCATCCTATTTTTTCTCGAGGGCTTTTTCCCTGAAGTGCCCCCACCTTGGCCACAGGGGATGAGCTAGAGCCATCTGTGTCCAGCACAGGCAGCCCTGGCTGCTGCTCACCTGCAGCCCCTGAGCACTGCACCCACCCCACACTGGTACCTGCCCTTCATAAATAGTGTCTCCTACTTGGGAACTACACTCTTGTCTGAATATTTAAAGCTAATAATTCCACTGAGGGTAAAACTTGATTACCTAAAGGCTGCCAAGCCTGGTAAATCCACGTTAGGCACTTAGAACAGGTATTTAGCTCACAAGTGATTTAACAAGAGAAACAGACGGACAGACACAAAGTCCTCTGAGCCTCAATCAAGTCACCCAGCAAAATAAACTTGAATCCCTCCTAGGTCCTGAAAGATTGGCATCTTTACCAATGCCTTAAGCAGAATTTTGACATGCTTTGTCACCAAGTCTTTTCTTCCTTGCTACCAAATGTACTTACCTGAAAGAGGTGAGTAATTCCACACTCAAGAAGTGTGGCTTTTCAGTGATTAATTATTGAGGCTCTTCAGTGCCTAAATCACTGAGACTGAAACTACAGCTAAACGAGACAGATGTATTATTCTATTAAAAATGAAACAAATTACATACATGTGATAGCACTCCCTACTTGAAATGCAAATGATCAGAGTTTTTTATCCGTTTCCTTTTGGACTCAGTACAGCAACTGAGGTTTTGTGTCAAACTATTTAAAAGGCACTGTCTGGTATAAAAGAAGTATTTTTAGCAAGACAGCCAGTTGTTTGACAACAAATATGAGTTCAAGTAACACATGAAGATTTCATATTCACTAAAGTATTTCCCAATTTTGAAAATCAGGTTCTACTTATCTCTTTAGAACTACATCATTAAAGACCTTGAACTAGAGGTACGAAGGCTGCAGTATCTAAATTTTAGGAACTCTGCCATCCAGTGGATTTCCTGAAGTAGGAATCCAGAAATGCAGGTAATCATGAATAAGATATTAGGAAGGAAGCTACAGATGTGAAATGACTGAAACTAAACTGGGATGCTGAGAACAACTGGGTTTCTAACTGCAGGCCAAAAGGAGTGGCACCCAGTTCACAGCCATAACACCCCTCTCTCCATTCACGTGCTTGCAGCAAATTGCATTGTGCTCAGCAGCTGCACCTCAAAAATTAGAAACCTTTCAAGTCTGCTTCGAATTAAGCAAGACAAAACCAGTTTTCCTCCTTTTCCAGAGCCTGCTACCAGTA
This sequence comes from Thryothorus ludovicianus, assembly GCA_013397245.1. Classification (NCBI taxonomy): domain Eukaryota; kingdom Metazoa; phylum Chordata; class Aves; order Passeriformes; family Certhiidae; genus Thryothorus; species Thryothorus ludovicianus. The sequence continues at coordinate 31,148 of VZTB01015006.1, read as the reverse complement.
GATTATGGGATACAAATAAATTTCTCATGGGTTTTCAGCACTCTGAGAACACCCAGGGCAGCAGGAGTATCTGTTTTCAGCAAAGCCTGGACACAGGCAAAGCCTCTGAGCAGCTCTGTGGCCTGGGTTTCAGACAATTTTGTACCTTCTCAGCAGGGAAAAAAAAACCAAAAAAACAACACACAGGCACACACTACTATTACAAATTGTAACAAATTTAGGAAGTTAGTAGCTATCTGCTAAGCCATCAAAGTGAGCTCTGCAGCCTGTCAAGTATCTGTGAAGGGTCTTTGAATTACTGTAGTCTCCCTCTCAAGAGCACTGAGAGTTCATGTTTGGGCTACTCTAGCAGTTCCCTTTTGGGGCAGAGTATGTCAAGCCAACCTAACTTAATTCAAAATTGTTAAACAACCAAGAATTAATACACCTGATACTAAGTAAATGTAGTTGTTTATCAAGTAATAATGACAGCTCAAGCTATTTATAACATCCCTTAGTATTCTAAAAGGTTATTTGCTTAGAGTAAAAGGACTACAGAAAGAAAATAAAGCAGAATTCAAGAAAGAGCTTTTCAAGGTGAAATATATATCACCATCACAAAGTAAAAGATGATTTTACATATGATTTTATAATGCATCCTATGTATTTGTTTAAATGTTTATTGTTAAAATACTGTTCTTGAAGGTTTCAGCATTTTATTTATTGCTATGGAAGCAGTGATAAGCTGTATAGGATCACTTACATCATTTTAGTTAAGACACGTTTCAAATCCTCACACAGCCTCTCAGGTTCAACCCTGATAAGTCTTTGGGATTTATTCTGGGATTTGACCTCCACCTACATGATCCTTGTTATATCACTTGCTAATAGTTGTAGCTCAGCTGTGCATTATGTATCTTGTTTGTGTTCTGAGTGACAGACTGCAGCTCAATGATTCAACCAGTGATGGCAACAAATGGACAGCAAAGGCTGGACATTGGAACTTTCAAATAAAATAATGATTTGAAGACAAGGCACAACCTTTTCTTCAATTGTTTAGATGTTTGTAAGTTCACCTGCAGCTGGACTCTGGCACACTCCTATGGAAATCAGCTTTGTATGAAGGCTATTAGATCAAGCTCAGGGAGTTGAAAATCAGCAGTGCCAACTTACCCTCATGAATTCATTACAGTTTAAATCACAATTCTTAAATTCTAGGACCTCTTTTAAAAGCACACTTTCCAAAATTTATTACTCTCTGCTACATCATACTGCATTTTCTACAGTCTGTGAGCACTGACATCTCCTGAGAATGCACATAATTTATACACACAGCCTAATAACCTCAGTACCAACCAAGGATGTCAAATACTCTACCTTTCACAGGTACTTTGGATGTGCCTCAACTCCACAAAGCACTGCATTATTCATGTATGTATAATTTATTGTTTTAGAATTAAATGCACATGATTGCCTTTGATCTATTTGATGGCTGAATATCTGGCACCTTGTAGTACCAAAATAATCATTTAAATAAATTGAATTATTTGGACCCAGTTTCCCTTCTGTAACTATGAACCATTAGCAATATAGTTAAAATGTCTAAGATTTACTGAAGTTTTCTGCAGACGAATTCTTTTTTAGATTGGAAACTTTTCAGGAGAAACTAGCTGTGGACATTGAATTTAACATTGTAAATTAAAACACAGTAAATTAAAAATTACAACTGACTGGACAATCAAGTCACTTCATGTGGCTTCTGCAGCCAGTATGGGTTAACACGGTGCAGGTATCCAAGTTTCTTTACAGCAAATACGCTTTGTGCAAGGCTTCTGCAGCCACTGCCTGGAATTCAGCGGCTCTGCCAATGTCTCCTGTCAGTGCATGCATGTATCGAGGTAACTCTTAAAAGCAAACACAGCAGGGGCTTGAGCGCAGTATGAACACAGCAGGTTTGCACTCCTGAATGTGTGCCTATAAAATAAATAGGAATGTTTGCATGTGCCCACCCGCGTACGTGTGAATGTTACCAATTAAATTCACTCCCTGCCCGCTTTATGTGAACTATCGGAGACATCCCACTCGGCTGGGGAAGGGGAACACGAGAGGCAAACCGTGTCACGTTTCACAAGTGGTAACGAGGCATCCTACCGAAGAGGATTGAGGAGATGCTAATGAAAAGGGATGGCAACACTGGAGAAGGCTGCAGCACAACGTGCTGAACCGAAACGGCTGAGCCTGGGTGCAAATTGGATGACAAAGGCTGGGATACACAGAAGGCAAAACTGAGACATGCTGATATGGAAGGATGATGAATAATTTTTTAAAGCTGATGTGTTCGTCCCTCAAGTCATTCACTACTTGTTTACCATCATTATCCTTACTGATTCAACATCCTGACAGTCCCATTTTCATTTCCAAAATGTGTTTTTCTAATCAGATGGTTTTAGCATGCATACTCAAAGAAAACAACATGAAAAATACCAGAGGGAAAAAACCAAAGACTGGGCTGACTGAAGACACACAGTTAGGCTATTTCAAAATCTGTAATATCTGAAACTACAGATATGGTTTCACTCAGTTGTAAAAATGAAAATTACAGATTTTAAATACAACAATTCTTTAACTATTTGTTTTGAATACAGCGACTACAAATCTGTAAAACAAAATATAGTTAAAATAGGTAGATCAACAGGTACCAACATATACATTTAACATCATTTCTTCAGAGATCTAAAGTAATGTTCATGTCAGTTTTCCTTATCTTCCTTAGACTTTTCCTTTTGGCAAATGAGAGGACCTTACATTAGAGAAAGACACTGATTATAGTTTTATTGTACCTTCTACATTCTTAGGCAGACTATGGTCTGGATTACAGTACAGGACTTTTGCAGAAGATGTCATATTTCTAGAAGCAAGGTCAACTTATTGGAAGCACCAGGAATCATTGGAAAACTATTCCTTTTCACTGCTTGTAGTATTTGCTAGCATTCTTTTATACAGGGTTTGAGAGCCTCATCCTTACACCAAAGGCACCAGACAATGGCGAAGTTAAGAGACACATGGATCAAGCTAGGAAAACTAAGCATCAGTCAACAGGAGTGGAATAAGTCCCCTCAGCCCCACTTCTGTTCAGATTTGTGCCCTGAATCCAATCTAATTGAATGTACACGCATCTCTGCATCAATTAATCAAATTACACTTTTCTTTAAAATTAAATAAATAAGCAAATCCTACGTTCCCTTTTCAAGCTTTTGAGATAAGTCTTGGAACTGAAGTCTGATGCAGGACACGATGCCGCTCTCACGGGCACGACAGAAAGGGAGGCTTACTGCCTCCTGCTTCAGGCTCACCTGTCCACGCTCTCCTCCGCACCATCCGAACTCTGGAGCTCCGTCCGTCCGTCCGTCCGCCCGCCCGCCGGGATGCGGGGCCCCGGGGCGCTCTCCCTGCGCCCGTG
>VZTB01015006.1:3591-27509 GCA_013397245.1 Thryothorus ludovicianus | reverse complement strand
GGACGGCCACACACCCCGGTGCCCCGGTGCCCGCGGCAGTCGCCGTGCCCGGGCGGCGGAGCCGTGCCCAGACGTGCGCTCAGCCCCTCTCGCCAGGGCGGGGGCCGCGGCCCCAGCGCCCCTGGGCCGGGCAGGGTCCGGCTGCCGCCATCCGCCTCTTGCTGCTCCGCAGCCGCCGCTCCGGCCCGTGCGGAGCGGGCAGGCTCGGGAGGAGAGCTCGGGAGGAGAGCTCGGGGCCGGCAGGGAGAGTCGGCTCCCCGCACGCACCGCCCGCGGCTCCTTCATGCGCCGCCGGCGGAGGCGGCGGGGATGCTCGGCCAGGCGGCTGCGGACGTGCCGCTGCCAGCTCTCGGCAGCCGTCGGGGACCGCGTTTAGCCAGCGTTTCCCGGGCCTCCGGCTCCGCCGTCCCTGCGCGTCCTGCCCGAGGGAGCGGCGAGGGGATGGTGCCCCAGAGCCGCTGCCAGCGCTGCAGAGCGGCCGACACCCTCTCCATCGTGAGAGGCGCTTCTCCTCGCGGGACCGATGAAAAGGTTTCTCCTTCAGCGCTCTGGCCCTCGCTCCCTGGCCTCCTTGAGGGTGCTGACCTTCGTTTTCCTGTCCTGAAGCTCCCTCAAGGCTTTCACAATCCTCTGAACTCCATCTGTTCTGTTCTGATTCTGCTTTTCACAGGGTTCAGAAGAGCTGGAAACAAAAGTGTGTGTATGATTCATAAAATGATTCTTCAGCTGGGAATGTCAGCAGAAGCCATGTCATTCCTAGCTGAAAGGCTGCTGCACTTTGTTGCATGTCAATTGAGCTAGATTGAGCACAACGGGACATTAGAAATGCATTCTAAGTGCTCGGGTTATTTTACATAAGACAGATGAATAGCATCACACAAAAAGGATTGAGGCGAGAAAAAGGCCATGGCTAGAACTCTTAAAACCCCACCAGCAACTCGAGGTGTCTGTCTCCTATAGCAGTCACACCAGTCTTCAGAGGATTCTTGAGGATCAGAATAGAAACCCTAGGCAGAAAAGCAGAAGGCAGAAAGCATTTGAAGACATCCTTTTTCATGTCCTTTCCTGCTGGGCTGACCCCTCAGGAGTACTCCAGGCAGCATTTTGGAAGCACTGGGACCACAGCTAATCAACCAGGTGTGCACCAAGTGCCAGGCTGCTGTTGTCTCTCCAAAGACTCAAGTGCTGGTGGCATTTCCTGGATGTTACATGTAGACATGTGCCCCTTGCAGGTCCTGGCTTCCTCCTTAGACAAAGTCTGGCTGTACATCTTGCCCTTATGTTCTGGTTGCTACGTGAAAGAAACCTATGAATGGAACACAGGAAAAAGGTGTGGAGACTTCCAGAATGTCCCGGATCTGGACAGTAAGTGGATCAGGCTGAATCAACAAAAACGAATGTTCACATTCACAATGGCATCACTTTCCGAAGGTTGTCATTGCATTCGGTGGTACTGCTGCAAGAAATTCAGGAGAAAAAACTGTGATAAAATTATAATCATCTTCACAGTACCTCAAAGCCAGTTGCTTAGGAATTGAAGATGACAGGGACAGAAATTTCTGTTTTCCTTTTCCATTTTCTGAATTGCTAAGTATAAATTAAAACATCCTTATTCAGGGAGCAAATATTGCTTCTTTCCAACAATTTCCATTAATTTTTTTTCAAGTTTAGTTCTTGCTTCATTTGCACAATCATTAAACCAGTCCCCTGAGAACCATCAACAGGTAGGTTCAACCTGCTGACAGCTGCAAGATATCATCCATCAAAATTATTTTGTTCAACAAGGCACTACTGATGATTTATTTCAGTGGCCTGAAGATAGACATCTCTTTAAAATACAACCATGAATTACCATGTCTAATTTCAACAAAGTATTTTTCAGTTTTATATGCAAACTAAAGATTAATTTTGTGCCACGATGCCTGCCATTAAGCAAAGCCTCCATGATAGTTTGTGACTGGAAATTATAATTAGTAAGAAAAGGAAACTCTGGAGTTCCAGCACAGCTGGACTTCAGTGATCCTTGTGGGTCCCTTCCAGCTCATGATATTTTATGATTCTATGTAATAATGTTATCCAAGGAGTGAGACCAGCATCCTTTCACTGCAGTTGCTCTAAACTGATATAGGTCCCAGGTAATCAATGGAGTTGAGTTTATTTACAGTACCTGTGGCTTTGTCTACACAGCTCCATTTTGGGGAGCATTGACATTATTCTGATAATTCTTCAAGACTGCTGTGCTCTGCAATAAAGCACTGCTGGGATGCATGACAAAAGAATAAGGTTTAATAAATAAATAAATAAAGGAATGTGTATAAAATCTCATTTTCTTCAAACTGAGAAAACATTATTTCCTGTTTGCATTGTAGCTTTGCCCTGTTTCTTCTGATTGTTCCACTTCAGAGGAATTAAATGAACAAAGATCTGTGAAATAATTGGACTGAATTGCCAACCTTAGAAAAGCTCATTTGGTTTTGTTCCCAAGAGAAGCACTGATTAGATCTGCCTTAGGAAGCCATTCTCATTGGAACAATGTGAGTTATGATTTGGAGAGGACCCACAGAACTGGAGCATCACTGAACAAAATTGTGAAGCTAACATATGCAAATGCAAGACAAAAAGATTCAAAAGACAGAATAAATAGAAAGAATAAAAACATCCATATGAGGCATGTAAATCGACTTCACAGGTATTTTCACAGTTTTTGAATAGCCTGATCCTGTGAGGAACTGACTGCTGTAAAGAACTGAACGTAGCCAAGCTGCTTTCATAAACTATCCCTACTAGAGCCAAGGATGTCCTGATAAATAAAAAAAAGTCACACATACCTGTTTAGTGTTCTACACTGTAATCTACATGTTGTCATAGTTATAAGTGAATGAGCTCTATTTATTTTACTTTTCTTTGCACCACTGGGGTGAGGTATAGAAAGGGGGCAAGATGGGAGCCTGGTGTTCTTTTTTAACCAAAATTAATGAGCTTTTACCTGGCTTGAGTAAGAATAAATGCTGAATGCAAAAAGCTGCTGTGACCCTTTGAAATCAATGAGCAGCGTCCCACAGTTTTTGGCATAACAGGGTTGGGTCATACACAAAAGCCTTAGCATCCACCTAAAGCCAGCCATTTTTTCAAACAAAACCACAGAGCTCGAAGCCATTACAGGCTGAACCATCAAAGAATGAACGGTAACCCTGTAACTTTGTGTGTGTTCCTGCCGCAGCAGATGGAGGCATCGGCCCGAGAGCAGACAGGGCACGGGCAGGTGGGGAGCGCTCCGGCCGGAGCGGCTTTGTCGCACGGCGTCTCACAGGTGCCCCGGCCCCGTTCTCAGTCAGAGGAGAGCCCCGAGGGACGGGGAGCACATGGCCAGCAGGGACCCTGGCTCCTGGCCTAGGAAAGTGTGGGAATTGCTGCTGGCTGCAAGCCTAGCTGTGAGTTCCCTTGCCATGCTGTGTGGGTCCAACAGCCCGGAGACACGGGCTCCGTGAGCCGTGCGGGGGCACTGCAGACGATCAGGAAGCTGTGGAATTCTCACAGGATTCTCTCATTTTCATGCTTCTCTATTTAAACAAACACGTTTGCAAATGCAGCCGTGTTAATGTTCCCCAGGTGGCTAGCTTCAGAAAACGTACACACAAGAGCACTTATTTTGATATGCTGGTTCTCAGGACAATCCTATCTCTTAATGAAAATAAAACTATCCTGCTGTCTCTGGGGGAATTTCAGCAACATGCTAGTGAGGCCTGAGGCACTGACAGGAGGACAGGCCAGCTCCTCCAAACAGAATGAATTGACATTTCCAGGCACATAACGGCGGTACATTAGCAGCAAGCACAGGAAAGAGACACTTATGTGAAGCATAAATTAGGGCTTAAAAGCCCTTCTCATTTGCTATATGATGGCAGTCACTGCCATTGCTGGGCCTCTAATGAGTCTGAGGAAACCCCGCTGACAGTCTGCAGCCAAATGTTGGTAATCACAGATTAAAGACGTCTCTTTCATGAACTCAGAAATATCTTTACTTGGATGTAACAACAGCGTGCACAGGCTCTGTGATGGGCTGTTCTGAGATACAGAAGACAAATGATGAGTGGTAGATCTCCGTCTGCTGTCTGTAAGCACTGTGTCAAGTTGTAAACTTAGAACTAAAGAAATCAAAGAGCTAAAAAATGTGTATAGGAAGGCTACTGGGAGCTAACAGCTCCAAGTGTCCTTGCTCTGACCCTCATCATTCTGAGCCTCATTTCAACAGCAGTTTGAGTAGCAAAATGCCTCTTAGCAGATAGCAGTGACTTAACAACTAAGGAAAGACAAGAAGAAAAAATCCTATCCACTTCATTTTAGGTGTTGAAACAAGATGACCTGTAATGTCTCTTTCAACCCAAGCCGTTCTATTATTCTGTAATTTGCCTTGGAGTTTTTTTTTGGGCAGCACTCTTTATTTCCATCTGCTGCATACAAGGCTCAAGGTGTAAGATACGTCTCACTAATATTTGTGTTACAGTAACCATAAAAGCAAACATTTGAAATTGTGACCAAAAGTTCAATGTTTCAGTAGAGTGCTGAGTCTTGCCAAATCTTCTTTCATCTTGTTATAAAAGCACATTTTAAAGTTGAATTTTCGCAAATATTGAAGAGAATGCTGCATGTGTAGTGTGGACAAACTTCATTGTATTAGTGTGGTTTCTTTTATTTCTGCTATTAGCAAAACTTGGAAGCAGTGGTGTGATGTGAGGAGCTTTTGTGGCTGTCTCAGAGTGGTGAAGGGATGGTTAGGAAACTCTTCACATTCTTGGATTATCCTGCTTGGATGAAGAAGACACCAGACCCCTAGGAAAGGAATTTATTGATCATCTGTTATTTGAAGATTTGCAATAGACTAAAACAAAAAGAAATTAAGAGAGACAGGTTGGGGAACTCAAATAAATGTTTTTAAATAATGTATGAGGGTCTATGAATATGCAACATGTTGGTGCATTTAAAGGAGTATGTTCAAAATTAGGGTGTGCTCTTGGCTTACTGCCAGAGACACCCCGGCCATGTTTTTTGCTTTATTTCCTTCTCCTCTTTGACTTTTATTAAATCTTTTAAATTCTACCAAGAAAGTGAACCTCGTTTTTCACAATTTAGCGCTGTTAAATGTCTTTCTAGAGTTTTCTATGGATCAGAGATTAAAGCAGGGCAGGAGCAGTCCAGCTTATACAAATTAGATAAGGCAAAGGAAAAATGCTGTAATAAGAAATGTTTTTAAAGAACAAATATCACTGGCTAGAACAGGTGGGAACTGTTGTCTTATGAATTGGAAAAGTTATAAATACATATTATAAAGTTGGCTTTTCGCAAATATTAAAATGAGTGTTATATGTGTAATGTTGGAAAACTTTGCTGTATGAATACAGTTTGTTTTACTTCTGCTATTAACAAAACTTAAAAATGGTTGTGTTACAAATATATTTTTCTTGGGCTATAGCATGGTGATCTAAAAAGCTTTTGTTCATGTAAATTAGCTCAGAGAATGGTAAAAGATAACCAGGAATTTCTTCATATTCTTGGATTATCCTGTCTAGGTGAAGATGATGGTGACAGACATCAGAGCCCCAGGGAAGAAATTTATTGATCATCTGTTATCAGAGGATCTGGGATGGACTGGAGCCACAAGGAGAAATAAATGTTGATTTACAGGATGGAATGGGGGGGGGCAGGTTGGGGTAACTCAAAGGAATGTTTTAGGATAATGCATAAAGATCTCGGAATATGCAACATGTTGATGCATTTAAAGAAGTGTTTTTTTAGTTAGTGTATGCTCTTGGCTAAATGCTAAGCACCTGGTCGTATTAATTTTTTATTTTATTGTTTTGTCTCTTATTGTCTTTTATTAAACTTTTTAAATTTTACCAGGAAAATGAACCTCATTTTTCACAGAAACAACCACAGACAACAAAGGCAAAGGCTCAGGAAATATTTGCCAATGGGAAGATTCTTATACAGGCTTTGCTTAAATATAAAAGCTGCCTGAGAGCTGAGGTCAGTGGCTGAAGTGCTCCTATGCTGAGGTACCTGAACTGAGCGTGTTACTGGCTCTCACTGTAACCCTGGTGGGAGAGACAGGGTCCTGCTGGATGACTCTTTTATATCTCTTTGGGGGAGATGCCTTCTTCTGTAGTGTGAGTGCCAGGCAATCTATGTCCTGTCTCCTTTTGGCTTACACACACACACACATGGCTACAGCATGGTAACCTACCATGGCCTGGCATAGCCCATCAGAGCTGACCAGAATGCAGATATTCCCCCAGACAATGAAATCATCCTGGTTTCAATCCAGCTTGTCCTAGTTCCATACCAACAGGAATGTTATTGCAGCAAACCAATAACACACTTGAAAGTACTATAGCAGTGGTCAAACACCTTCCATAGCAGTAACTACCAGAAAAATCTGAGTTTCAAAGTTGATGCTGCCAGTGTGTGAGGAATGAGGAGGACTTTTGAGGAGGAGCTGAGGTTGTTCTGCCTGGAGGAGGCTCAGAGGGGATCTTATTGGTGTCTACAGACACTTGAGAGGAGGGTGCAGCCAGGTGGGGGTTGGCCTCTTCTCCCAGGCAGCCAGACACAGGACAAGACCAAACAGCCTCAACAGCCTCAAGCTGTGTCTCTTTCCCCAAGGAGACCTTGGGGGTGTTACAGCTATTTTTATGGGGCTCAAGGCAGGGGTATCAAGATGTCTTTGCCAATATCTCTGTAGCACATGTGAACACTATTCTGTTTCTGGTCAACTTAATGTCATATTCACAGGGACATCAAGGCACGGTAATGCAGCACTCTGGATTAGCAGCCTGCAGAGAGATTGCAACTAATCTTCTGATGTCACCTGAAAGTCAAATGAGAAATGGCAGCACAGCTGCTGTGGGAACCAGAGCTTGTCTCTGATTGCCCTGGAGGCTCAGGGACCCTCGCAGGGGGCTCAGAAACCTTGGAACAGAGCCCAAAATACCTGTGATTTGGATTTTAGCCCATGGGAACGATTGCCAACCTTAAAAGAAGAATTACAGGTCACAAGAATTTAAATACAGTAATAATAAGTTTGTCACAGGGTGTAAAAGTAGATTTTGGGTTTTAGTACAGGGTAAGTGATGCCAAGATGGAGGAACTTTGTGGCTTTTTAGGTTTCTTCCTTCTTCACATTCTCCATTCTGCTGTGACAGTGGCACAGGTAATTGGTTTACAGTAGAGACCGACTGTCTAACATAGGTGATAGATATTGGAAAGTAATTGTATATAATGTAAACATAGTTTTTAGTATAAAAGATAAAGACTGCCTCTCAGGCAGATAGTTTGCCTTCTGCTGTCCTGCCAGAAAGACCTTGGCAGGTCAGAGAAAGAATATTATAGAGAAGAAAAAAATAAACAACCTTGGAAGCAAGATCTGGAGAATTTCAGCTTCTTTTTCATTGCAGCTGGGGAAAAAGGATTTTATTAGCTCAGGAAAATTTCTGCGAAAGCAGCAAACCTGACAAGCTGCCATTGGGAAAAGGAATTTCCCAGAAAGATACCTTCTTTTCAGCACAGAGGAAACTCAGGGAAAACTCTGAGTGGTTTTCCTGGGGGCTAGAGACAGACCCTGAGAGTTTTCGGGAAAATCTTCGGAGGCTGGCAGTAAGACAGAAGAATTTATGAGATTAACACTTGTAAAGTTCTGAGAGGCTAATAAAACTTAACAATTCTTGCACCTTCCCATGCACAGAACAGCAAATAGTAGCTCATTGGATGCTGGTAATGGTTAAATGGGAAGGAATGATTTCACAGAATATATTCATTAAGATTAGCTCCCCATTTATTGCCTTACATATAAAGAATAGCCCTGAAGGACGGGTTTCATGAGCTTAGCCAGCAGCATTCCAAAAGTTTATCCCTTTTCTTTTCAAGGGAGTTGGGGATTGTTAGAAAACATGATGTGCTAGGTGTTTTATACAGAAATAAGGAGATTAAAACTGAGCTTCAGAAACTTGTGTCATGCTACTGAGAAGACTGAGAAGGAGAGCTCTTCAGTTTCTTCTGCCCCTTCCATTGCCATGCAGCTGACTTTTCTAGAGAAGAGCTAAGAGTCTTTTTGGCATTAGAACCCTTCTTTGAGTGAAAAATAATATTTAATGCTAGGGCTGTTTCATTTACGTTGTCCTTATTCTCAAAGCATGGACTGATCAGTACAGAAACATCTGGTGAATGGCATGTGGCTGTAATTCAGAGGTAGACAACCCAGATGTCTGTTTTGCATGGCATTTCTGAGTCAGGGAACTCATTCACATGGACTCTAAATAAAGAAGAGGACCATCCTCTCCAAAATCAAAACCTAGAAATGAGAGCAATCATTATTCACAAGGAACCTCCATTCAACTTTCATAACTATGTCAAAAATGTAGCATAAAAAATGAAAGAAGTCAACTTCAGAAACTTCTGGTTGCTAAAGTTTCCCTAGCATTCAACAACATCAAATTGTGATCAGGCTCTTCTTGGCACTGCAGGAATCACAGTTATTTTCAAAAATAAATCATAAAGATGTATACTACACAAGACTATTAAAAATGGACTTTGCAGTATGCTTCTTTTTCTGAGAGATGTAGGGATATCAGGTGACTAAGTCACTGCTGCACTCATTTCAAAGAATAACAAAACTAAAATTAGGACAATACTCTAGGAATTGCTGCACCACACCAAAGTCAGTAGCCACTTTAATTGTGGCTATGTTTTGTTTATGGATAATATGCAGGAGTGAACAGTAGAGGGTGTTAGCTTAAAGGAAAACTTGAGTTAACTCGGTGGAATATGTCCTGTTTAATACAGTTCACAAGAAGAAAAAATCAGGCGCTGGGAAGTACCTTGTGTCTTGTTGTAAATGGCACTAGGGAACCTGTCCTCACCTCAAGAGCAAAGTAAAGGAAAGAAAAAAGAATTGCAAACAAACTCTCTTAAAGTCACTGAATTTTAGAATTATTTAGATTGAAAAATCAAACTCTGAGATCACTGAGTCCAGCTATTAACCTGGCATCACTAAACCATGTCCCCAGGTGTCTCATCTACACATCTTTTAAATACCTCCAGGGACAGCGACTTCACCACTACCTGGGCAGCCTGTTTCAGTGCTTGACAATCCTTTCAGTGAAGAAGTTTTTCCTAATGTCTAATCTGAACCTATCCTGGCACAGTTTGAGGCCATTTCCTCTCATTCTGTCATTTGTTACCTGGCAGAAGACACTGCTCCCCTGGATTAATGTCATTCATGACTAATTAGTAGACTTGAATGATTTTTCAATGTAGCTTGCAGATTGCATAATTATTCTTTTGATGACTTTCTGGATAGAAGCTTGGAAAATGTTTTCAATTTGATTATTTTTATAGCATGCCTCAGTATCACTAGATTTGCCTTTGTTTTCTGCAGTTTCCTAATGTCAAAACAATTTCTTCCACTCTTCAGATAATTAGGCAGATATAAATGGTAAAGGATATAAATGGACAAACCTAAGCCTCTCCTGCAGTACTCACCAGAGGGAATGACTTTACTGACAGGGCTCAGTGCTATTTTAGGTGCTGTGGATTATTTCCCCCAGCATCTAGCAGTCAGACAAAATGAGTCTTTAATAAGTCTTATGTCATATATGCCAGCCTGAACCAGATCTCTTGGACACCCTTAGACATCTCAGCTCTGGACTGATGTTTAGGCATCGGACTTCATCCTGTTTCAATTTTGTGGATCTGAAGAGAAAAAAATAGAGATTTTTTTTTTAATTCCTTAATTTATTTAGAGTTCCTCTGGAAACATATTTGTGGCTACAACGTTCATGAGCATCACATCTAAAATCCTGAATCATGGGACTTTCTTCCCTTTCCTTTCACTTAGATGCTAAATCTGTGTCCTGGACACACACCAAGTGCTTGCATTTATATTTCAACTCTCAGATGAAAATTGTCATACATGGGTCTTACCACAAACTTGACTACCTTTATTTTTGTATATTTCAATGTATATTTTAGTTCATAAAACCTCATGAACATCACAAATGAGACACATTTTTAAAGTCTTGTACAGTTGTAAGAACCAGGTAAGTGTTATGGGGAATTAACTGAAGTCATGTGCATTGGGGTCCAGAGTATCTGCAACAAGAAGCCCTCACACTTTTCTGGGAAGCCCTTCCCACTGCTGGGAATATGAAAAGGGCAGTGCCACTCAGCTCAGCATTACATAGCTTGTAAGAAGTCCAAAACCCTTGTAGGAGAGTTGTAGTTTAATTCAAGAAAAAAAAAAGGTAACAAACAGCAATAGATGTGCATGTAGATACAACGTATAATAAAACTTTCTTTTATTATTACCTACTTTGCCAGAGCCACTGTATAAATATTCTGAGATCTCTCTCTGCTGGTTTCTGTGCAGGGGTGGCCTTGTCCTCCCAGCTTCTCCCTGACTTCTTTGAAGTTAAAATGCATTTGCCACTGCAAAGCACCTGCAAACCACGTACACACAAGGTCACATTTATACAGGAACAAAAGTTTTAGTTGCTGGTGGGAGGTGAGGAATTTTGTGTTCAGTGCTTTGGCATGCTGTGAACTTTAAAGCTTTTGCAGCCCAGTTGTACAGGTAATGGTTGAAACTGGTCAGACTGGTCATTTGAGTGTATTGATCTCTTAAAGCAACACAAGTGGCTAGGCTTGGAAAAGAGAGAAAAAAGGATCACAAGATATCAGTCAGCTGCCAGTTTGCCACTAGTAAAGTGCCTCTTGGTGAATGAGACACCCTGCACAAAATTTCACACATTTATGAGAGAAAGGATTTCCAAAACTCTCACCAAACATGAAAAATGTTAGGCCTTTGCTGTTTTGTGCCAATTAAAAAGCACATCCCCTGAAGCTTTCGAGTAACCCATTCCTCTGTGGAGTTAAAACCTGTGATCTCCTGTTGCTTTTACAGCCAGAAAGAAGAGGCAAAGAAAATTAATTTTTGTCCTTCAGCACGTGAAGGAAGTCTGTGTAGCTTTTGTGCTCAGGCAGAAAACACACGGTGGCAGAGTGTAGCTGCTCTCTGACCTCAAGGGCTGACAGAACTGAAGGGATCAGCAAGCACAGCATTGTCCATCCCAGCCAGAGCTAAGGTGGCTGAAAGCATTTAGCCTTATATTTAATGAAGGGAACAAACAGGCCAACACTCAGCGGCTAGCCCTGCAGGCATACTCACAATGTAATTTTCTGGAAATTTATTTTTAAATTCATGTGCAAAAGATATTTAGGCACTCAATAAAAAGTTGTTAGGCTGAAGTGCTGCCTCTTGTTTGTCGAGGAAGAGTCTGAGTTTCCTTCATCTGTAAAGCAGCTGCATAAAACAAAGATTGATGGTGAATCCAGGCATGAATTTTCTTGTGGAAGAAATTTTCTCTGGTGCTATATCTCTTACAATTTATCCACAGGCAAATTACTTCATGTCACCCATTAAGATGTGAGTAAAAAAATGGTCAGTAAATACCCAAATATGCTTCTGTTCATGAAGAAAAGGAACAAGATAAATAATGAAAGTTATAGCACATATAGCACACCCTGCATTGGTGTCTAGTCTGCTGCCATTCTATAAGCTATCTATTAAATGCAAAAGCATTTTGCCTTTTTATGGACAAGGCAGATTCAGTATCCATGACTTCCTGTAACAGTAATCCCTACAAATACTTGCTTAGTCCTTGTATTTTGTATGCTTGTATTTATATTTTTTAATACTTTGCACACCTAGCAAGAGCAAAGCTCTTCCAGTTCAAGGTGACTTTCATGTTAGAGCAATGAAAACAGCAGAAGAGAATAAACAGGCAGCACCTGTGGGTGGTTAACGTGTGAAAAGACTTTCACAACAAAACCAGACTCTGTAGACAGGCAGAGAAGGTTAAAAACATGAAGTATAGTAGAAAAGAAAACAAAACCCAATTCTGCTATATTTGCTATCTGTATTCACTGCATTGCCTGAATTCACTCTCCTCACACATTTCTTGGTTAAAAATTTCGGTTTCTATTTCATCTGTGAGAAGTGAGTAGTTCATGGCATGTGGTGTTAGCATGGGGAGGTGGTGATTCTATGAATTTCTGGCAGAGACCATCTGCCCCCAGGCCCCCCTGTGATGTTCCCAGTCAGTCCCACAGCTCCCAGCCTGCAGAGAGAGCCGGAGCCCGCAGCAGCTCCGGCAGGAGAGGCGCTGGCAGCGCGCACGGCCCCGGCTGTGCCTGCAGGCAGGGCTAACAGCACACTCCAAGGAAGGTGTCACGTCAGTGATCTATGTGAGGAGAATGTTGGCCTTGAAAAGTCATCATCCACAAATATTTATTACTTGCTGCTGTCCTGGATTCTGTTTCCAAGCACAAGCATTCAAGCTCTACATTAACTCTGAGCCTACGAGCACCTGTGTAGCACCAGTATTGTAGAGTGGATCTTAAACCAGTGCAGGCTGCTTCTTGTCTGGGCTGATCAATGCAGCATCAGTGCTGCAAAAGCCACTGTCAGGTGGCTTCTGGTTGACTCAGGGGACTGACTGAGGTGTTCCCAAGAAAAATCTCCATACATACAACATAAAACAAGGTGAGCTGTGCAGAGATCTCCACTCTCCTCACCACTGCCTGATGTAGCAAAAACTCAGCTTACAGTCATAAATCTGAGCTCAAAATCAGTGCATGCAGGTAGCTGTCACTACATGTCAAAGCCTGTGTCACAAATTTCCCAACATTCTCTTCTCAAAACCCACAAGCAACTAGAGATCCTGTGGAAAAGAGGCAGAGAGGCAGATGCTTGGATGCTGTAATGCTCAGCTCTGAATTACCTGTGAGGAAAACTGTCTGGACTAGGGAATGACACTGGAGATGGACAATTACCTCTTCTAAACCTGCTAAGGACTGAGATATGGGGCAACTTTCACAGGAAGGGATGGAACTGCCAGTGCTGAGACCCCAACCTTAATGGCTTTTGGAGTGGAAGAACTGGCCAAAAAGAGCTGTTCGGTTTAGGCCACAGATGTGTTTGTATTTGTTTGCTTCTTTTCTTACAGCCCTGTAATTAGAAGACTGAGCTTACAATGTGTTGAAATCATCCCACACAGAGTTTTCCCCTCAGCATATTTGCTGTGAAATTGGAACCTGGGCACCACTGAGCCAGGCTGAGGTGTGTCTGTGCAGAAGCAGCAAGGCTGCATCAGCAAACCTTGTCTCCTAGCTTGGGCAGGGACAGCACTTCCTTAATGCTGTTGGCCTGTCTCCAGCGCCACTGTGGGGAGCACTGGGATCACTAACTGCTTGGTTTTCAAGGGCACTCAGCATAAACCTGCATCCTTTTCTGCTGAGCACTCCCCTCTCCCAGAAGAAGCACCTCCTAGCTGGAGGAAAACTTCAGCTTTGGTGCCAATGCTCCCATTTTATCAAGAGCAGAGGGTTACAGCTGGCCCTGGAGCGCTCAGAGCCGTGGGGGTGTGTGGTTAAGAGCAGCTATGTGCTCTCTCACAGCATTACTGTATTTATGCAGCAGCCAAGCCCTAGGCAAGCAAGGAAACAGCCCTGGAAGCCCATTCCATACCTGTGCAGATTGAGGCAGTTTGTTATATAAACCTCCATGAAGCTTCCCTTTTTCTTAGAAGACAGGATATTGATCTGATTTCTCATTTTCACAATGAGTAGGAGGTTATTGGTGACTTTCTAAAGGAATTCAGGCTCAAACTCTTTTCTGCTTCCTGCCATTCTAACAGCTGGTACCAACAGGACAGCTAACAGGCGTTGTCTCCTTATGCCTTTCCTGCAGAGCTGGATGCCAGGGGCTGAGTCTCAAACCCTGGGTCCAAGGCTTGATCCAGAATGATGAATATATATGCAGGGGAATATTCTTCTCTATTTATTTCTTTGGGGGCCTTTGTTTAGTTGTTTTTGCTGTGTAGGCTGTTTCTTTAGCAAGTAGGAAAACTGCAATCTTAGTAGCTGGAAAAGAATCAGAAAGAAGTCTGAGCATACTCTTGGCAACCCAAACCCCACATCTGCCAACTTTGTGTGAGGCAGCGTGATGAAGAAGCAGCCTGGATTTTTGATGGTCTGGTTATGCTTCCTTGACAGAATCTGAAATTGGGCCTTCCTGGTCAGACTCAGCTATCTGGTAAATTCATCTTGTTGGCAGACCATCATGACACTACTTGTCTTTTTAAAAGAGATGGAGGACAGACACAAGTGTATGAAAATATAACCTCCCATCCATCTGCACCAGGGTGTTGACCTCAGGACAGAGTTCACTGTGTGCAAATGGACCAACAGGAATGTTTGAATGAAAAGAATAAATCATCCTAACAATTCCCAAGCAACAAAACATTTAACCAGACTCAGGCAGGAAAACGTCTTGTGGCCACAGTAGGGAAAATTAATAAATGTTATCCCATGACAGGTGTTTCTTGAGGTCAGACTGCACATCCAGAATGGAACAGTGCAATGGATCCTTAATAACAAGTGAAAAGGAAACTCATCCATCTTTTTTAAATAACCAACTGTGATTGATGGCCATTCTTTATGCAGAAGAATTAGCCTTTCAGACTACCTGTGCTGACAGTTTTGATCCTGTGCTTGGTTAACGTGCCTGTTTGTATTTCTCACAAATTTGTATTACCCAGTGTAATACTAATGTAAGCTTCTTCAGCCATTTTTTGAAATAAGATCTGAGCCTTTGTAACTGTGGGATGGCACATAATCCATCTGCACATACTTAACAGTACCTACACACAAAATTGGCCCACACTCCATTTTCATCATGTCATTGGAATTGCACCTGCTCAGCCTCAAGCACAGTAATCACAAGAGACATAGGTGAGATGATCATGTCAATGCTAGATTAATTGGATTGAAACACATCCTCCTCAAAAAAATGGGAGAAGGTAGATTCCAAAGTCTGTGTGACTGAAAGCCATTCTTGGGGATAAAACATATATCTAAACTTTTCATTTAGATATCTTCTCTACCATCAGGTATGCGGCTTTTCCATCCATTGGTAGAGCCATTTCCTTCACAAAATGAAATTTTCATATCTACAGTAAAGTATTTCTTTCCAGATGCCCTGTCCTAAAATTTCATGGATGCTGTGGTATAGTGATATCTCTTTACTGCATAGAAAAGCCCTCAGTGACTGCCTGTAACCAGGGACTCCATGTGTGTGCCAGCTCATTCTCCAAGAGAAACTTCTATGACATGACGAAGGAAAGAACAGAAGATAATATTAGCTAAGCAAACTGTAACTTCCAGGACAGATCATTTCAATTTCTTCTGGGTTTGGGTCTCCCCTAAATCATGCCAGGAAAAATTTTCCTCACTCTCTCTCACATCCTCACTGAACTATCCTGGCTTCATGGTAATTTTGGCTGCACAAACTCTATATTTCTCCTTTACTAAATAGAATTTTTCTTTTTTTTTTTTTTTTTCTCCACACTGAGACAAAGGCAGGTATCAAACCCTCAAGATTTTCCCAAAACTTATCTCCAGTGAAACCAATGCTCTCCTTGGAAATATCTGCACAGCCACTGTGTGGGACTTTTCTGGCCAAGTGTACACCTGAACTAGCTACCTAGAGCAGGCAATTGAAAGAAGCCTAAAGGAAGCACTCAAGAGATTTGTAAATATATCCTCAAAGACTCTGTCTCCATTGACTATAGAAATATTTTTTTATATACTGCCTCTTAAATGATGGCAGAAGGCTATTCTCATTTTATCTCTATTACACTTTGTTTAATCATGCAGCAATATTTAATATTTGCTATGAACAATGTAGAATGTACTATTAATCGAAGAATATTCTTCATCTGATAAAGGCATTTAAAAGAGAAAAATCAAAGTGTACAGGAGATAATAAAGGAAAAGACAAGACCTGAGATATTATTGTTACATCAAAGCAGAGCAATATCCTAGTAGTCAGACCCATTTATAAATGTGTCATGCATCTGGAACACAAAAAAGATCTGTGATAAAATTTGCTATCACAAAACTGGAATTCACCCAATATAAATGTACCACTGGCTTACAATATATACATGTATATACTTTAATTTTCCACCTATTTCTATTTGGTTAAATGTATCTTTTTACTTCAGTTGTAAAGATAAATGCACACATCTACCTGGAAATTTCAGAGTCAAGCTTGAGAATTTTTTTAGTGTCCACTCACTTTTCTTCTGATATTGATACTCTTCAACAGCACAGCTGAACCTCTCCTGCTGTTTCTCCTTCATACCTCCAAAGTAAGTCTGCAAACTCATAAAAAATTTAATATTCATTCCTAAGTTTATTTTTGATTCAAGAACTAAAATTTCACCCTTACAGGTGTTAAAATCTTTCTTAGTTGCAGCTTCACTCATTCCTTGAAAGATGCAAGCTCTTTCATCCTGCATCCTTCCTGCAGCTTCCTTTGCTCTATGCAGTGGTGCTGAGGATGTCTTGCCAATCCTTTCTGCTCCATGCTGACTCCAACAACCCTGGGCATGCTGCTTTTGCCAGGCTCTGGCCAATTTCTTACAGCTGGAATGTGCAAGCATCTGGCAGGCTTCAGTGGGCTGCACGAAGCTCTCAACAAGTGCAGAGTTTGACACCTTGATGAACACCAGGATGATGAAATGGAGAGGGAAGATGCTAGGAGAGAACCAGGACTCTTTGCTGAGAGAACACACTGACCTACCATGAGCTTGGATGCCACAGTTCAAACACACCCTGAAATTTATCATGAAACAAGTAACTCAATGACTATGTTAACTATGTTAACAGAGCAGTGGCTCTGCATAAAGAATTTTTACTTTCTTCCTCACAAGTTCAAACCAGTCGGTTTTTCAGGTATTTTTTAGTATTCTCATTTTTAAGTCAGTAGTTTGCAGCTTTTGTATTCACAGGCCAATCTTTGATCTTACTCTTTCTCAGGGATCATATTCCAGGAACTGCTGAGGATAGGGGATAGGATGCATGAACCTTTGTCTGACCCTTCTTTGAAGGGTCACTGAAAAGTCACTTTTTAGTCATATCAAATGAGACCACCAACTGTTAAACACTCTCCTGGCACAAAATGATGATAATCATAATGAATGACAAAAGACCAGAACCTGGAGGAAAAAAGAAAGAGAATAAAATAGGAAGAAACAAAGTAAACAAAAGCATATACTCTATTTTGCTTCAAACTTTGGTCTTCAATGATCAGATAAAAACCACTCGTGTTGTAGAAAACAAAACTGTGGAAGGAATCAGAAGAATAAAGGATAAGTATGTGATGTACAAGTTGAGGAAGCAACAGCACAGATTGAATCCATATAGAGTATGAGATACGAGTATGATTAGTTTTAGGAGTGATTGTCATCCATAGCTACCCTGAAACTCTGAAGTTGCAGTTGAAAAATCAAAAGTGTGCCTTTGAAATATGCCTAATAAACGTGCACCATCTGCACTTACATACACAAAAGGAACATTCTGATTCTTCTTCAGCAACTTAAGTGACAGAAATCTAGAATTCACATGTGTAAAAGTTGGGAAATTGCTTGATTGTGTCCTGCCTGTCTGCAGTACAAAAGCATTGCCAGACTAAAATATTGAAAGGTAATTGTGACCATACTGCATCCCTGAGTAAAGCGAAAGCTGCACTGTTAAATGAGTGTTCCCCATCACACACAGCTCACAATCTGTTTGTTGTCTTCAGCCAGTGTACAAGCTCTCTGTGTTTCAAAGAACCTGCTCTGGGTTTTGGATGAAAATCATTCTTGCTCTTAGGATCTGAACTGTCCTCTGTCTCTGCTCTCAGATACCCCCAAAAACACCCACTCAACCAATGGACCTGCACTTTTCTTCCCTTGTCTGTCTCCATGTTTTATTCTTTATGGGGAAAGAGACAAGAGTTCAGCACACTTTCCATGAGCAGACTACCCTGAGAGAAGACAGAACGTTTCTGGCCAAGCTGTAACATGGTATCAAACAAAAGCTGAATCTGGCCACCGTTGGGGAGCCCTTAGCCACACACAGCTGCAGTAAGGAACAGATGCAGGCATAGCTGAATTGACATCAACTGCTCATTAAACAAGCCATGACCAACAGATGGGAACACTGCTTTATTGTGATAGCCTTCTCCAAATGCTGAATGGACTAGCTGGAAAATGAGACTGGAAAAAGAGTGGGTGCTAAAAAAGGGAAATCCTACTGCAGGAAATCCAGCCAATGCACTAGAATGCCAGGTGCCACAGCTGCTCCACTCTTGAAACCAAATCTTTGCCACAGAATAGGATAGAAAATGTTAATTTTCAAAGGTCTCCCAACTACCCCATATTGGCAGTTACAGTAATTATCAGCATAATTGCTTCAAGTCACATCTCATTAGAAATGAAAAGTAGATTTTGGCTCTGATAGCTATTATTTGCTAATGCATCGGGCAATGCAGTGTATTACTGTGTATCATACCTGTATTTTACTCCAATTTTTTTCTGATTTTTTTTTTTTTTGCTAGATAAACATTTTAGAAAATTGACAAGGAAGTTATATGGAATAAGCATTGATTTTAGGCATTTCAAAACAGAGAGAAAGCTAGAAAGACAGAAGAATTTTTCTACAGAAAGAGATACATTATTTTATTACACCTATAAAAACAATTATTGCAATAACCAAGGACAGAGTTAAGTTTCAATGGTCTTGCTACATCAAATAGTATTATTTGAGTTACCAAGACAAACAATCATTAGCCAACAGTCAGCAGGAATTTTCCAGGCTTTCATTCACTCTCTTATAAACACACAGAGCTAACTAACACACTAAGTGACAAGCATACACATCAACGTTTTAAATATAGCAGTTCTGGAAGAAATAAGGCGAAATTCACTTCAACACAATAATGAAGCTAATATATGCTAAATAAATAACACCATTACTTAATTTTTATCCACTTCTGTTTATGCTGTTTCTGCAAGTGGGACCAACAGGAATTGGCTGTTGATTCCTCTTAACAATCAGAAACATTTTAGCTGAGCATAAACCAAACCAAAAGCAATCCAAAATCCCTAAATTCATATAGGGACCACAGCTCTGTGGAAATACAAGGCTTTATGAAAATATAAAGCTTCATCAACCACCTATATAAGAGCCATGTAGCTGAATCCAGATTACCTTGGGGAGCACAAAAATCCATCTTGGTATCTGGCAATGCTCATTCAAGTTTAGGAGAGCTGACTTCCTCATATCATATAATAGATGAACGTGGACATGAAGGCATGAAGGACATGAAGGCAGCAGAAACATAGGCAGAAGTGTTGATTAACACATCAAAACATAGCCCACTCAGATTACCAAATATATATATGTGTGTGTGTGTGTATGTGTGTGTGTGTGTCTGGACACAAGAAGTGACAACACAAACCTTCGTAATGGAAATGCAAAAAACACTGATGGCATTAAATGTTTTTAATGCATTAGACACATACATACATAGTGAAAACGTTTATATAAATATGAAGGAAATGCCTTTTCTCCAGTTAAACAGATCAGGACTATTGAGCATTTTCAGAAGTTAAAAGATATCCAAATTATTTAGGTATTTGATATTACAAGGAAAATAATATGTGGGAGGAATATACATCTTTCAGATAAACATATAATCCAGTTTAACAGACTGCTTTTAAAAATCTAAAAACAAAATAAGCATAACCTTGTTCCTATAAAAGACATTTAACAATAAAAGCTGTTATTATTACATATATTCAAAACATTTCTCTGAGACGATGACTTTTAAAAAATGTGCCTTTGTTATAAACAATCCAGAAATAATGAAGTAATGAAAGCAAATACTAAGAAAACCTGGAAAGGGATAACTCTGATCAACATTGGTGTGTCTGGTGTATGAAAGGCAATATTTGAGACTTCAGAGTGATACAGGGGTCTGAAGATGAAAACAGGGTGTTTCACCTCACTTGTGCAGTTTAGGCTCCTAAATTGAATATATCCAGCCTTATTTCAACACAACAGAAACTCCATGAAGGGAAAGTCCATTGTTAGATACCTGATATTTTTAATACCTGATCACAGAGACTAACTGAATAATTCATTAGAATGGCAGGGCTTTCCAACTGCTCATCCATGCTATTTAACACCTACCCACATCAATGTAATCAAATATGACAACTTCTAAGGAAAAATGTTAACCTGTATAGGGGAATCTCACAGGTCTGGTGCTCAACACATATTGAATTGCCAAGTAGTAAGTGTAAACTAAGAGTTCATACTTGACAGGAAGTTGAGCAAAAGGAAAAAACAATGCCATGCAAATTTGTTTTCTTTGCTCCCTTCATCTTTAAAATGAAATCCAGCATTAACACAGTTCAAACAGATGTGTATATCAGGGGTCAGGTAGCACATTTGATATAACTTACAAAATTATATACACAGAGTACTGTGAAACATTTCCACAGTATGAAAATGGGGCAACTATCTTCACCCAAAGAGGATAAATACACAGTCACGTAGAGAGATTGGATAAAAAGGTATCTAATTAAACCATATGAGTATGATCATACAGTGTTACTTAACACCTTTATCAGCTCTGACTTTTCCCTTTCTGATAAAACACAGAAGGATATGTAAATGAAAATAAATTTTAGAAAACGAAACATGTTCAATATTTATGGTGTCACAAGAAGAGGACAAGGTACCTTCTTCAGCATGTTTGACCTGCCCACGACATTGAAGCCTTGTTAGAATACCATGAGATTATTTGCTAAATCTAGGCAGGATTAAAATGCATAGATAACCAGTGCTCTCATGTAATCTTTCCTCCAAGCTGCAGGGAATCAGTTACAGGACTTGCTGATCACATTAGGATTATTTCACATTTCCTCATCATCTGCATCTCAAAATGTCCAAAAGGAAGGTGTCTGGGATAACTGAGCATTTCCAGTGACATAGCCTCACCTTTGGAAACCATGGTTTCCCACTGGACAAGCACAACACCTCTGCTCTCATATAATTCTGATCAGGCCACTCTTAAAATGCCCATTATATAATGGGCAATATAATACCCAGTATAAGCAATGTAAATGGAATTTGCAGGCAATCTTTAAAGGATGAGTGAGAACACAGAAGGAACATTCAGATGAGCCAATCAAATTGATTGAAAACATGATGATTGAGTGAATTTACAACCCATCACTTCTGCAAGTAAATAAATAATGAGGCTGTTGAAAACGTATTTAAAACGGTTCAAGGAGGTACACCTGGCAAGTGTGGATAAAAACCCTGTTATCTTTCCACTGACAGTAGGATCTTGAAAATGAAGAAGAAATGACTGACATGTAATGGCAGGCCTACACTAGCCAGCCCAGCCTCTGCTGCAGAGTGACAGGGACTACAGGAACTGCTGTCAGCTTTAACTGAGCCAGCTCATACACCCAAAGCAATTTAACCTCAGAAGCATTGAGCTACAGGTGCAATAATTTAACACCTGCAATATAGACATAACTTTTATCTAACAAAGAACAAACAGTAGAGGGACTGAAATATATACTCTACCAACAAGCAGGTACTAAGGTTTGGTATTACTGCATCCTCACTGCTACAACTGGTAGGGAAATTAAGATGGCATATGCTGGAATGTGTTTTATTCATTTCTTGCCATTGCTGTGAAAACACATGCTGGGAAAGTGTCAAGAACAGTTTCTAAAGGAGGTGAAAGAATTTCATCATACAGAACATGGAAAAGCTAACTTGGCTAACACCCAGAAATGCAGAAACCTGCTCCTTGTGTGGGGAATAGCTAAAGGCCCATCACAAATGCCTAATTTCCTAATACTTATACTTCTCTGGTGCTACATCTTTACCTCTAAATTCTTCCGTATTGCTAGACATTGAATTTCTTCCTCTCTGTTTCACTTCACTTCTGGAGACAAAAGATTATCAAAGTCTGACAGCATCTCCCTGGGATGCCTTTTGTCCACTGTGGTCCTCTTCTTTTTCTTTTTTCCCCTCTTTTCTTTCACAATACTTTTCTTTGCTTCTTCTCCTCCTTCATCTTCCACAGATGGGCAAGGGCAGGGCTTTGTAGTCTCACTATCCAGGCTGGAAAACCAGAAATGGAAAGCCACAAAGCTAAAAGCACATATCTGATAAAGTCTCTTTTACAAGACCAATTTCACCTTTTTCCACATCTCACAGTACTGAGAAGAGAAAGACTTATCATACTCTTGAGACCATTTGACAGGGCTATAAATGTCCTACAATTCAGTTTCCCTCTTATTTTTAGAATAAGTGAAGGAGAGCCCAAAACAGGGCTCTGGTCCTTAATCTTACCTGCCTCTTATGATTCCAGAAAGGATGTGGGCAAAAAGGACCCTTTTGCTGTGTGGGACCAGCAAAAAAACTCGTTATCTACATTTGCAGAGTGTTTGTTCTGCCATAATTATTTTTTGTGGCAGAAAAATGCCCCAAACAGATGCTAATGTCTCATACTAAAATCATAAGAGCTATATTAGTATCTCTAAAGGTTAGTCAATTTAACATAACCCCTAGTAAACACCACAAAAACTTTAAAAGGCAATCCCAAAGAATTCAGAGCTGGAGTTAGCCAATACATTGTAATACATCTATGGGCACTGAGGACTTCCTGTCAACACGGAAACCTGGGACATGCCTTTTAATTTTTTTTCCCTTATTACTCCACTTAGCACAAAGGGTTTGTCTCCTTTTGAGGTTGTAATATCATATTGCATTCAGANAATATATATATATAATAAATAACAAGTTTTGTTGGAAAGCACACTTCCATGCCCTCATAAAAGGTAGAGATTCTAATGGAAACTCCATTTAGTGCATTCATTTCAGTTAATTCTCCAAAGAATTCCTTTGTTTACCAGTGCATACATCAATTTTCTTCTCATTAGTACATAAAAATGGCAAGTCAGCCTGCTAATAAATTCTCTTTGGAGAGTGAATATTTCTACTAAAGCACTCATTCATGAAACAAAGCATGCAGAATGGACAGTATTCTTATTGCTTGTGCATTTAATCACATTATTTCTTAATATTCATTTAGAGGAAAATCCAACTCAGTGGAAGGGAAAGAGTCATGCTGATTTTTCTGGAACTCAGACCAGTTACATGCCTGCCTCTTTTCAACTGGTTGTATGCATTAAGAAGGAAATCATGGTCTACAGTTTGTTTTTTGGTGAGAAGAAGCTATTTCCATATCAATGATGTGGCCTAGGAAAAGGCATTGATGTATTCCCAGATTTGGAATTCTACTAAGTCAAGAGAGGGCATTCATTTGTTTGTGTGCTGTGGCTGCAAGCTGGTGGAAGGTTGAGTTTCAAACTGTGCTGGGATCACTACTAAAAAATATGTGGGAACCACAGGACTTGAATCTCAGTTGCTTTTCACTCCATCTTTCTCAGTGAATCTGTAGATCAGCTCACTACTGGCATCCTCACCCATAATTTTTAGAGGAAATCTTTAATGATGACAATCATATTAGAACATTTCAATGAAAATTAAGAATATCTGTGGGTGTACCAAGCACTAGGGCAGGTTTCCCAGAGAGAATGTGCAGTCTCCTCACTGGAGATACTCAACCATTTGGATGCAATGTCATGTGCTCTGGAATGACCCTACTTGAGTGGGGAGGTTGGACAAGATGGCCCCTATGGCCCCTTCTAATCTGACCCATTCTGTGATCTAAAATTGCCTTTAATGGTGGAATTTATTTCTCTCTACAACTACCAGNTCCAATTAAATTATGCTTTTGCATTGTTCCTATCAACAATGTCAGCACTTTCTCATTAGATCTGAGCAGATCCATGAGCAATATGCTGCAGTGTCCCCCTCTAAGTAGGATATAGGAGGCAGGGATTTATTTTAGGAAAATAAATACAATATAATAAATATATATA
>VZTB01015004.1:0-37070 GCA_013397245.1 Thryothorus ludovicianus | reverse complement strand
CAGGCATGGTGTGTGGGCTACATAGACAGTAGTTGTTGTCAGGGCTCTACCCCATTTNTCTCTCTGTACCAGGGAAGGGAACTTGAGGTTTTTGCTATTTACTCCTCCACAAGTGGCACTTTGTGCTCTGCCAGAAGCTTCCAAGCGTGATGGAGTAATCACCATTCTGCAGTACCTCAGTCCTATAAGTTAACCTGCTGGGCATGGTGTTGGGAGCTTTCTGAAGCTAGACTTTGCAGAGCATTGCAAATGACCCTGCTGCCAGCTGTCCTGGGAGGAGGGGAACTGAGCAGACACAGATGGAGAATGATGTCTGCTGCTGGGTGACACCAAACCCATGTTGATATAACAGGCTTTGGCTCAGTGGCATGAGCTTATACTTTCAAAGTAATGATTCTAGCCTCACATTTCATTTCCTTTCCTTGCAGTCTCAGGAGCTGGTCTTTCTACAGCTGAGAGGGGCTCTAGATGCAGCCTGGAGGCTTCACTTGTTTTGGATGACTTGAATGATAACATACATGCCCATCTCAGGAGGGCAGAAATAAAGTGTCTATTTCTGCCTAAATCAGATTATTTTGTATTTCCCTCTCCTTTGGTTTTTGGTTTGGGGTTTTTTTGTAAATTACATCATCAAAACACAGGATCAGTTTTCTGTGGAACTTGTGTCTGTAGAAATTGTTTGGAGAGACAGGAAAGATGTGATCCCCTGAAGGTCAATGTAAGTTATCTGGAAGCCACTTAGAGCTACTCCAGGGTAAAGGGAACACATGAGTATTTTGGTCCTATGAGTATATCAGGGATTCTCCTACATTCTCTTCTGCTAATGCATACTGAAATGTGCTAGGTGCATGTTAAAGTTCACCTCTTTGCCTAGGCAGGGTGTTTTGCAGCCTGGTCTTAGCCTTTGGAACAACAATTTCACATACTACATTTGGGGAGGACCTGGCACAGATTGAAAAACCCAGAGAGGAACAGAATGGTCAGAGACCTGGAAGACATGACCTCCAGAGAAAGATTGAGGGATTTAGAGGACAAAGCCTCCAGCTGTGCCAGGGGTCATTTAAGTTGGACATTAGGAAGAATTTCTTCACAGAAAGGAGGATTAGATATTGAAATGGGCTGCCCAGAGAGGTGGTGGCACTGTCCTTGGAGGTGTTTGAGGAAAGACTGGATGTGGCACTCAGTGCTATAGNTGGCACTCAGTGCCATAGTCTGGTTGACAAGGTGGTGTTAGGGTCCATAGGTTAGACTCCATGATCTCAGAGGTCTTTTCCAGCCTAATTGCTTCTGTGATCTGGGATATTCAGCCTAGAGAAGACTTCGCAGAAATAATTTTTGAGGAATGAAAGTGCTCAGTTTCTGACTGGTTGTGGTATGTGGCTCTCGATCATATCCTTACCTGCTGCAAGAAGATCAGTAAGAAGTCTCCATGGACAAGAGCAGGAATATGGGACCTTTAGCTCTTGTGAGTTCAGAAGATTGTGGTGGGGATGGTTTGGGTAGAGCTGGTCCTGCCTTGAAGCAGTCAGTCATCAGTTCTCCCCTCTTGCTTTCCCTGTGTGTTATGATTCTTCCTTTGCCCTTGTGCTGGGACTGGGGCTGTCTGCATTCCTTGGGACACATCATTGAAACTCAAGAGTACATGAGCAGGGAAAGAAGAGGTATTTCCCTTGGGTGCCATGTACAGTCTCCACTCCCCTGCTGATGCTGTCTGCCCAAATCCCAGATGTTTGAACTGAGAAAATCCCAAGGCAGACTATTATTTGGCAGTGCCTTTGGGCTTCAAGTAAGAACCAGGGCCGTCTGTAGCCACATGTGATACAGAGGGCTCTGAGGTAAAGTCGGAGGGTATTGATTCAAGAGAAACTGAGTAGCACAATTATATTCCTTGGACCCATGTAGCCTGCAGCTACTGGACAAATCAGAGAGAACGAGTTGTTGCCTTTGAGCATTTTTTAACCAGGGCAAAAGATTTGTCTTTTAGGTGAAATTCTGAGCAGTGGTTTGCTGAGCACACCACAATGGTCACTTTACCGAAAGCATCCTTTTCTATGCAAGTGGTTGGAGGCAGGTTAGCATTTCTGATTCTTTCTGTGCACATTGTTTTAGCTGCAGGCAAAAGGCAGAAAAGGCAGCTGCTCAGACCTTGCATGTGGCTCTTCCTGCTGAGTGCCATATTGCTTGGCGGCACCTCACTGTGCCTGCATTCCCCGTGCTGGGGGATTTGAACATCTGTCCCCTGTACCGAGGAGCCTTCTGGTTTCCATTGGGCTCTGTGTGTGTGCTGCTGCTGAGGTTAAATATACTGCACAGACCTTTGCTCCATGGGTCTGGTTGCTGCTTGCAGGTTGAGGAAGGAGCCGTGCTGACACTCCTAGTCTTGCCTCTTTATGGGGGTGTGTCCTGTAGGTGCCAAAGACAAAAGTTTTAGAAAGAGCTTGCACCCAGACTTGATGCCCTTAGCATGGCAGGCCAGGAGCAAGCCAGGGGAGCCACAAGAATGGTCAGAATTAGGCACAGATCTGGCACAGGTCTGGCATTTCACCTGCACACAGGATTGCAGCTGTGCCTGCAGGGCACTGGTGCTGTTGGCAGAAGCTGGGGCCTCCAGTCTCACCTGCCTGTTTATGTGAAGCTGTGGAGTGTCCTGCATTTCCCTGTGTCTTGAGTACTGAGGTCTGCAGAGGGGCTGGAACGTTCTTTGTGTCCTGGTATTGTGAGAGGGAAGCAGACCCCAGGCCTGACACAGCTCCTTGTAGTCAATACCAGAGCAAGGCTGGAGGAGAAGGGATTAGAGGCAGGGCATGTTTTACAATAATCCTGCAACGTGTGCTGCATTCCAGGCTGGGAGGAGCTGGGAGTTGAAGGCACAAATGTGTGAAAAATGGCCTTTCCTAGAGTCCCATGGGAAAGGCAAGGAACAGAGCATCCCTCCATCCCAGCCCTTCATCTAGAGCTTTACTTGAATACCAGCACAGCTGCCTAGTGCATGGGAAAGGAGCTGGTTTTCTCAGCATTTATTTGAAAGACAGGAGCTCGATGTAGGAGCATGAAAATAGGCTTTTGCAGTTCTCCAGGAAGGCATGATGGACTATCAGATTTTCTAGCCTTGGGGATTAAAACACTACCTGGTTTAGTCCTTATTGTCCTACCAAGCCAGCATAGCTACAAAAGGGAGAGTGACTGCTTGCCATCACCCCAGCAATGGCAGGCTGGTTTATGGTAGCCATTGGCTTACCTGTAGGTGCGAAGAACATAATTTCTTTTAGTTTTGTTTTTAGTTTTGTTTTTTTTTGTATGGTATGCTCCTGGTGCCCTGTTGTGTGTGATGCACTGTCCTACTGAAAGGGCTGAGACTTTGCTAGTGGTGTCTTGGCTGGGAAAGTGTGGGTGTGCAGCCTGTGCCCCATTGCACAGAAGCATACCAGGGCTTGGCTTTGCCTTCTCATGGGCTCAGTGTAAAGTGGCCAGAGATGCTGAGCAGCGAGATGGGAGATACAGTAGTGGAATTTGTATGTTAATAACTTACAGTACTTCGCACTCATTAAATTAATTAATTAAATCCCTCAGAACCCCAAGGCTACTAAGGAAGTTGATTTCAGTTAGGATTAAAAGTCTCCTGTCACCCTTCCCCTATGCTGGCATAGCACTTCTGGCTTCATCCTGGCTTTTGCTCTTTCCCCTTGCAGGTTTCCGTGCTTGAACTCTGCCTGCAGCCCAAGGATTGAATCTATCAAAGTGGCTTTTCTAAGAACTGGCTGAAAAGCCTACAGATATGATCTGCTTTTGTTTAGAAAACAACCCATCTTTTGCCCTTTTCTGGGCATAAACTTCTCTTATTTTGTGGCCTGCTGGAGAAGGCAGCTCTCATCACTCTGAAGCATGAGCCCAGCCAGGGTCTATCCCACAGTGACTGGTTTTCCCAGTTGCCTGGGCACTGTCTAGTACAGACCAGGACCATCTTATCCTTTGGTGCTTTGACATGAGTGTTGTTGCCATCTTTATAGGGCATCAAAGCTGAGCAAATGGCCATTCCCAAGCTCGCTCAGTACCATCAAACTCTCAGCAGTCCCTTCTGGGTGTCAGTAGGTATGGTGAGGCAAGATGCTTTTATTTACTGATAAATGCACCCTTCCTTCCTTGTGTTCAATGTTGTGTAGTAAAAGCTTATAATCATGTTGTTTGATGTCTTCCTGGACATCCTATCCACAGCTGAAAACGTAGGCCTCACTCATGGCTGATGGATCAGCTCCATTCACGTCACCTTTCTCTGAGCCAGGACACTGATATTTCAACACTGCACTCAAAATACCTTAAAGCAAATTACTTCCACTAAGCCAGGCAGGATGGAGTGTAGCTGAGCTGTTGTCTCTCCTCCAAGCATTGGTTGATATCCCCAATGTCAAGCTGCTGGCAAACCACAAAGTGCCACATGTGGAGGAATAAATAGCAAAAACCTCAAGTTCCCTTCCCTGGTACAATGGTTTTAGTGGTGTGGAGATGAAACCTCAGTGTACTGTTCTGCCAGTGCTCCTCCTGCATGCATCCTGCAGATGTGTTTTCAAACAAACCATAGATATTTAGTGTATTGTGCCAAATTGAGGAAAGCCTGTTCTCTGTGCTCTCCCAGTATGATATCATCTGTCAGCCTGGGTCTGATTGATGCTGTGAACATTGAGAGATCATTTGGGATCTCTGCCTTGGCTGTGCTCCTCACTCAGGGAAGAGCTGTCCTGTGTGGACGCTGCAGCTGCCAGAGTGCGCTTCTTGCCTGACAGTGTGTTTTGGAGGAGGCAGGTGTACCAGGACTAAGGGTAGCACAAAACTTTCAAAGAGCTAATTGTAGCCTCCAGACTGGGCCTTTATTTCTGTAAGTGAGGGTCTTTCAGCCTCCCTGGGACAAGTCATTCTCTTCCTTGCCTTTTGGCACCAACTGTATTTGTTGCCACTGTAGTGGAGGGCTGTCCCCACACCTCTGCTCAGCCTTTCCAGGTACTGGAGCTGGCCTTGGCAGAGCTGCCAAACCAGAAACAGCTCTGAGTCTTTCCTGTGTTTTGGGTCTTCCTTTGCCATTGTACCATATATGTTTTGCCCATATGGAGCTGGCTCTGCTGTACCATTAGTTCCCCTGTGGGGACAGTCCATGCTGATCAGAAGGTGACTGATCCCCTGTTGGTAACTCTGCCACATGCAGTTTCCAGCTACCTCCCAGGAGCTGCACGTGCACTGTTTGCTCTAAGCAGTGGAGGTGCATGATCATTCCTCTTGGTGCAGGAGAGTTCTAGTGTCACAGTCCTTGCTCAGCCTTCCCTATGGGGCCCAGCTAAATCCAGTTGTAAGAATGGGCTGACGTGCTGTGAGGATAGGGGCTCTAACAGATCCAGGAGACAGTATAGCCATGTGCCTGAATACCAGACTGTGTTTGCTCTGCCTAATTATCAAAAGTATGAGTTTGTTCTGCTAGGTGCACATTATGCCTTTATTGTGGTGTAATTATGCCAGCTGCCTATGTTTAGTGTCATAAAAAGGAATAAAATGCCCATTACCCGCCTAAAGAATTCTTCTCGTGGGTTTTTTTTATTTTTATTGCTCTGGAGTACACAGTGGGGATATCTTTGATCGGCAATTTTCCATGCAGAATAGCTGGTGAAATACTGTGCCTTTCAGAGAGCTCCTCCAGCCAGCAGCCTGCAAAGGCAGCTGGCCCACGAGCCTCACCTGGCGCTGCCTCTGCTGCTTTCTGCCAGCCCGATCTAGTGGTCGAAGTGGTGCAGCCACCACAATGCCTTCCTCTGCAGGATCTTGACTGCTTTCCAGCAGCATTTTCCTGTTGCCATCCAGGTCCCAGAACTCCCTCATGCCGACACAGCACTTGAGAGGTGCAGGATGTTTTCCAAGCCTGGGAAAAGATGCAGCCTCTCTACCTGCAGACATTCTCAGGAAGACACAATGGTGTCTGAGTCTGGCTGAGATAGTTTTTGGGCAGAATGCTGTGTTAAGGAGTTCCATGCGATGGGGAAGCACTTAAGGTTGTCAAGGGAGCTGCCCGGAGAGATGTATGGGTGGGAGCCACGTGCTGCTTTGCCCTGCCCCGTCTGGAAACACAAGCCAAGTGCCAGGAGCCTGCCAACGGCCTGGTGATGCTCTTGCAAGAGCAGGGATACCAAGACTCATCCCACAGCCAGCCCACAGCCCCCGCAACTGGATTTTGGCTGCTTTGAGGTTTCCTATGGTGTCTAAATATCTAAGCCCATGTTTCTGTGTTGCCGAGAGATTGCCTCAAAGGAGCCACATCCTCCAAGAGCTGAGGTTCTGTGCAAACATCAATTACTGAAACACATACCCTGCCAGAGAACAGCAGTAGGGGGCTTGCTTTGTATGTGTAAATCCTAGGGGTATTTTGGTGATATTAAGTAATTTCTGATGGAAAAAAAAATAAAGAAAGCCCCATATCCAAATCCCACATCTTCAGAGGTTTTTAAAAGCTGCCTCTCTGCCCTTCCTCCTTCTAGTGTTTCAATCTCTAATTGGAAACTGACTTTATTAGCCTCATAAGAAATGGTTAGTGCTGGCTATAGATAGCTCTTAAATATATGGTTTCAGTGGATGTTAAATCTCTTGGGTTAGTTGGCTTATTTTTCAACTCAATGTTACGTTCAGCAAGTCCTGATCCCCCCAGCCCAGCTGTGCCACAGATACCTCACACAAAGTCCCATTTAATTCCCTCCACTTATTTTTACGTCAGGTGTTCCTTGAAGTGGCCTTCACAGTTCTCCACCCTTTCAGCCGACGACTACGTCAGGGGAAGATGGACTTGTGCCTCCCTGCAGCTTCATTGCATATGCACACGCTGTCTGCCCCGGCGGCACGATTGCCTTGGTGAAGAATCCAAGGGGCTGCTGATAGCAATCATTGATTAAGAGGGTAATTGTCCTGAAAATTCAGATTGATCAAAAGGCAGAAATGATAACTTGTGTAACTGTGTTTAAAACCACGTCCTGTCAATAGGGGAGACTGAGACGTGGCGAGCAGAAAGCAGGGAGAATTGGATGTGCAAGCAGGTGAGTGTGCCTGTGGTTCAGGGAGGAGGGGGAGCCATTCTTCCTTGGGGTCCATAGCAGGATGTTTCTTGTCACTGATGCTGGGCTATTGGAGATTCAATCACTTTTATCTTCCCCTCTCTCTCAATCCAAATGCCTTTTCATATTAGAAAATTAGAATCAGCTCTGCTCATGCAAGATTTATTAGCTCTGCTGAGCAATACCACAGAAGAGTAAATGATGTCGCATTTCAGGGGCTTTTTACACATTATGACCAAACTTGCAACTTCTTAAGTATTTTTCCATTGAGCCACTGCAGGATGTTAAAGGGATGGGGAGACAAACTTCTCTCTGGAAATAGTTCTGCACCAGTTCAGATGTCTTTTCTTTATTATCAGAATGATTGGATTTGGATTCTAATACAGATCTTTTCTTTGGGCTCAGTTTCTGTGCTTATTGCTCTGGAAATCAAACTCTGAGAACTGAGCCTGTTTATTGCATTTTTTTCTTGGGTCCCTTTGTAGAAACTCTTTTTGGTGCTAAAATGGGTGTCTTTGGAGCTCTGCTGCTAGCTGGCACTCATTTACATCTGAAGAAGGAAAATCTTGTTTCCTGCTCACTTTTTTTTTCCATTGTGTTTTGCACTGGGTGTCTTCTTTTTAAAATGCCTTCTTGACCTTGTGCTGTACCCAGCTCATGTTTTGCTTAGTGATGGTTCTTTGGTCTTCAGGTAGTAGATGTTAAAGCTCTTTAAAGACATTAATGAATTTAGGCTCATACCACTCAACAAATGGTATTGTTGGGATACTGAGGCATGGGGGATTGGATGATTTTCCTGTGAATCCCTATGAGATATTGAAACAGAAATTAGGTCTCATCTCTCCTGCCCCTGGACTTCAGTCATAAGGCTTGTATGTGAGGCTTTTCACTTTCAAATTGCTTTGCAGGCATTAAATCCATGCAGCATCCTCATGGGCTGGCTGCACAGGAGAGTCACTGAGCCACAAGAGTCAGAACAACCAGTTGCTGGGAGCATATGCCTGAGCTGCTGTTCAGTTTTTCTTCCCATCTCAAAAATTAAAGCACTTGAGCCACACAATATTTCACTGATGCTACCTACACAAATCCCTGGTGCTCTGCAGCATATCACCCCTCTCAGAATGGCCATTTTGTATGTAGCCCCTACACAAAAATGGCTGTTACCAAGGTAAACACCATTTCCCTGTTAGATCTGGTTTGGAATATTCTCAAAAGGGAGCAAATTTTTCTCCAGCTGTCATTATTTAGGAAACTAGACAGCACCACACAGGGACACTGATGCCACTGCTCAAGTGTCTCACACCAAAACTAGCATTACACATCAGAAGCTGGAATCGAGCTGTAGAAGGGAATAGTTCATTCATAGCTTCATCTGCTGTCATTATGGTGTGGTGAAGCCCAGCACCTGCAGCTGAGCTTCTGCCAGTCTTTTGTGTGCTTGGATCTGACTTTTTCTTGACATGGCTGAGCTGCTGAGGGATTGCAGTGCAGACAGGGTAGAGGAGAAGTTTAGGCAGCCTCATAGTTAAAGCTCCAAACGCTCAGCAGCATCCTATGCTTGGCAGGTGTAAAGGGACTTTATCATCNCATCTGCTGTCATTATGGTGTGGTGATGCCCAGCACCTGCAGCTGAGCTTCTGCCAGTCTTTTGTCTGTTTGGATCCGACTTTTTCTTGACATGGCTGAGCTGCTGGGGGATTGCAGTGCAGACAGAGTGGAGGAGAGTTTTAGGCAGCCTCATAGTTAAAGCTCCAAACGCTCAGCAGCATCCTATGCTTGGCAGGTGTAAAGGGACTTTATCATCAGGCAGTACTAATTGCATNCGTCCTGTCAATAGGGGAGACTGAGACGTGGCGAGCAGAAAGCAGGGAGAATTGGATGTGCAAGCAGGTGAGTGTGCCTGTGGTTCAGGGAGGAGGGGGAGCCATTCTTCCTTGGGGTCCATAGCAGGATGTTTCTTGTCACTGATGCTGGGCTATTGGAGATTCAATCACTTTTATCTTCCCCTCTCTCTCAATCCAAATGCCTTTTCATACTAGAAAATTAGAATCAGCTCTGCTCATGCAAGATTTATTAGCTCTGCTGAGCAATACCACAGAAGAGTAAATGATGTCGCATTTCAGGGGCTTTTTACACATTATGACCAAACTTGCAACTTCTTAAGTATTTTTCCATTGAGCCACTGCAGGATGTTAAAGGGATGGGGAGACAAACTTCTCTCTGGAAATAGTTCTGCACCAGTTCAGATGTCTTTTCTTTATTATCAGAATGATTGGATTTGGATTCTAATACAGATCTTTTCTTTGGGCTCAGTTTCTGTGCTTATTGCTCTGGAAATCAAACTCTGAGAACTGAGCCTGTTTATTGCATTTTTTTCTTGGGTCCCTTTGTAGAAACTCTTTTTGGTGCTAAAATGGGTGTCTTTGGAGCTCTGCTGCTAGCTGGCACTCATTTACATCTGAAGAAGGAAAATCTTGTTTCCTGCTCACTTTTTTTTTCCATTGTGTTTTGCACTGGGTGTCTTCTTTTTAAAATGCCTTCTTGACCTTGTGCTGTACCCAGCTCATGTTTTGCTTAGTGATGGTTCTTTGGTCTTCAGGTAGTAGATGTTAAAGCTCTTTAAAGACATTAATGAATTTAGGCTCATACCACTGAACAAATGGTATTGTTGGGATACTGAGGCATGGGGGATTGGATGATTTTCCTGTGAATCCCTATGAGATATTGAAACAGAAATTAGGTCTCATCTCTCCTGCCCCTGGACTTCAGTTATAAGGCTTGTATGTGAGGCTTTTCACTTTCAAATTGCTTGGCAGGCATTAAATCCATGCAGCATCCTCATGGGCTGGTTGCACAGGAGAGTCACTGAGCCACAAGAGTCAGAAAAACCAGTTGCTGGGAGCATCTGCCTGAGCTGAGTTCAGTTTTTCTCCCCATCTCAAAAATTAAAGCACTTGAGCCACACAATATTTCACTGATGCTACCTACACAAATCCCTGGTGCTCTGCAGCATATCACCCCTCTCAGAATGGCCATTTTGTATGTAGCCCCTACACAAAAATGGCTGTTACCAAGGTAAACACCATTTCCCTGCTAGATCTGGTTTGGAATATTCTCAAAAGGGAGCAAATTTTTCTCCAGCTGTCATTATTTAGGAAACTAGACAGTACCACACAGGGACACTGATGCCACTGCTCAAGTGTCTCACACCAAAACCAGCATTACACATCAGAAGCTGGAATCAAGCTGTAGAAGGGAATAGTTCATTCACAGCTTCATCTGCTGTCATTATGGTGTGGTGATGCCCAGCACCTGCAGCTGAGCTTCTGCCAGTCTTTTGTCTGTTTGGATCCGACTTTTTCTTGACATGGCTGAGCTGCTGGGGGATTGCAGTGCAGACAGAGTGGAGGAGAGTTTTAGGCAGCCTCATAGTTAAAGCTCCAAACGCTCAGCAGCATCCTATGCTTGGCAGGTGTAAAGGGACTTTATCATCAGGCAGTACTAATTGCATTTAAAATAACACCATATTTGGAGCTGTCCAAGTGCCAGCCTAACTTGGTGCAAAGTTTTGCAATTCATCTTAACAAAAGCCATATCTGAAGAGCTGCTTAGAAATGCATGTGGCTGGCAGGGAGGTTTCTCAGGTGTCAGTGCTTGGGAGGCAGATACACTTGACAGGCAGAAGGACTTGACTTCTTCCCCTTCCATGTACAAGCACTATGTATTATTCAGGGTCTTCTTAAGTCAATGGTAGGTTATTAATTGGTCGTTTCTCTCAATTTTAAATTTGCCTACTAATTTCAAGGCTCTGGAAGAGGACTATTGGGTATATGATCGCACAGTATTTTCTTTCCCTCTGTGAGTCTCTGAACACCTATGTGTCCAATCTATGGCTGCTGCACCCCCTGCTTTGAATTCAGATGACACAGTTCTGCCTGCACAGCAGCTTCATGGGGAGTTGAGGCCCACTTTATTGATGTAATGTTCCTGTTTCCAGATAGTCATGGATGGCAGGGAAAGCAGGGGCAGGGCTGGAGCAATAAAAGCCTTGTTGAACCTTGAGGGACCAAGCAAGACCCCCACACACCACCTCCTAAGGACCAGGGGTGCTACAGTCTCAGGTGTCACTCTGGTGTGGTGTCCAGGTGTGGGGCAGGCATTGTACACAGGCCAGGAGGGGTTTGATCCATGACATAGATGCTATCCACCTCCCCTTGGCTCCTGCTCTGTTTGCAGACTGATGTAATGAGTTATTTGCAGCTGGTTTGGAGACAGCCTTTTGTCTTGGGGCTCTCTCTCCCCTGTACCCCTGGTCTGGTCTACTCTCCCTCCACAAGCTCTGGCAGTGCTGCCTGTGGTAGGCAAGGCACATGGGCCAGTAGCGCCTGCATGTTCCAGGAATCACGTCAGCTGTCATTACTTACATTACCTTGATTGGGAACAGTCAGTTATGTCACCGTTCATCATCGCATCTCTCCCAGGAGACGCTGAGGAAGGAGGAGAGGAGCAGGAATTATAAAGCGCTTCTGTGGTGCTCTGCCAATCCCACTGCTCCGTTGGCTGAACATCTGTCATCAGGCAGCTTGAAGAGAAGGTGCTTTGTCTGATGGATCTTCCCATTGTAGCTCCACAGGGAGGAGCCTTGTGCAACACCAGGACTGCCCCATGGGAAGAGCACTGGGGACCCTGACAGAGTTGAACATGAAGGGAATGCTGCTGCTGCCTGGGAAGCTCTGTGGGGTACTACAGTGCAGCATGCTGGGCAGCTGGGGCCGCAGGATGGGCTCTCCTGGCTGAGGGCTGCTTTGAGCCAGGTAGCGTTACCAAAACCGTCTCCAGCCCAAATGAGTTAGAGCTTGGACTTGGATGTTGTCCTCAAGTGTGACTGTGGAGGATTTCTGCCCATGTCTCAGGTGGGATTTCATCCTCTCTTTGGCCAGGAGTTCTAAATTCCCTGGATGAGAATGAGATCTGGATTTTAATGAAGGAAAATTCTTATTTCTAATGGAGAATTACCTGGATAGTTTCCAGTCCTCTGCCTCAGTTGATTTGGGAATTTGACTCCAGTTCCAGCAATGAGTC
The DNA here is from genome assembly GCA_013397245.1 of Thryothorus ludovicianus. Classification (NCBI taxonomy): domain Eukaryota; kingdom Metazoa; phylum Chordata; class Aves; order Passeriformes; family Certhiidae; genus Thryothorus; species Thryothorus ludovicianus. The sequence continues at coordinate 24,909 of VZTB01015004.1, read as the reverse complement.
TCTTTGACTCTGGTCCCCGTGGCAGGCTGGGGGATAACATGTGGCAGTAGCTGTGTCCATCTCTGGTGGCAGAGCCCATGATGCCATGTGTGGTAACAAAGACAATTTGTTCAGCAGTCTCCTGGTAATGAATTTGTAACTGAACTCGGGCTGGGTTTGAGAGAGTAAGAAGAAATAGGAAATCTGTGACTGTAGCCAGGAGTTACTCCAGGGCTGTAAAGGCCAAGTTCCCCAAGGCTTGTGTGACAAGGTTGTCAAGGCCGAAAGCAGGAAGGGTTCAAGAAGCACATGTAGATCAGGAGGACACAGTGGGTGGTGGGGAAGGCAGTAGTGCCTGCCTCCTTGTGTTTCATGCTTTGTGTACTGGTCCTGGCACTGTGACATGGGAAAAACGCTATCTGTCAAGCACAGTGCTCACATTTTAACTTCTGTTAACTGGACAGAGAGCAAGGGTGGCTTGATAACAGCTGGACCTCAGTGAGTGCCAATATGTGGGTATTCAACCCAGCTTGGGACCTGGCAGAGCCTTTCCAGAGATCAAGCCACTGAAGGGGGGGAAAGCCAGGACAGGAGAGATCTGTACCCAGAGTCCAAAGTGGGGAAGGAAAAGAAGTTCTGTATGGTTCTGTATGTTTCACCTTGGAGCAATTCTGTTACAGACAAGAAGATTGTTCAAAGGGAAGTGTTAAAACACACAGAGGAACTGGCTGGCACCAGCAGTGGCACATGGGTGCTGCACAGGGGGGTTGTGTGGGTAAGTCACAGGTGACTGAAGCAGCCTGGTCTCAGCCTGTGCAGAGCATCTTGTGCAAGTACAGCCAGCAAGGTCTGACCTGTCATCCATCCTGTCATTTAAAGAACTTGCACTATATAGAAGTGATGCTTTCTGTGTGCCAGGGGTATCACTGCAGTTTCTCTTAGCTGAGTTTGAAGAGCTCTTGCTGTCCCCAGCTTTAGGCGTAGGCATTGTTGTGCTGGATGGCCCAGGTGCATGGAGTTTGCTAGGCAAGGAAAAGATTGAAAAGGGTACATGGAGCAGAGGAGAATTGTTCTTGAGGAAAGGTTGATTTCCATGGTGGGTGGATAGCTAGTGAAGTGAGTAAATACTTGCTATAAACATGTCCAGAGCATCTCTGTGTGAAGAACCCAGCACAGCTTTTCCGAGTGAATAGAAAGAGAGCCTGGGTTCAGTTCATATGTCTGTTTTCATTTCTTTTCTTCTTCTGGTCAACTGTGGCTGTAGATAAGAGTTTTCTATTTGAAGTTCAGAAGGGAAGGGAAACCCATTGTTAGAAGGAGAGACATTTTTTTTGCTTGATATCTATCTCCAGCGACACAGCGGAGAAGGGAAAGATTTGCTATGATAAAGGTAGGTTTAAGGAGAAAAAAAAAAAAAAGACACATTGAGTGTTGCTTTTCTCTGTACTTCAAAGCCTGGAGTAATATGGAACAGTATAAAAGAAGAGAGAAAAAAAAAAACCAACCTAGCCCAGCCTCTGCACGGGGGCTGAGAGTGCCATAATAGAGCACCATCCTGGCCAGAAATCCAGAGTTCTGCCTGAGCTGTTCATCCAGGCTTGGCATGGTGGTGTTCAGTATGGACAGCACCTGCCAGGAGTTCACAGGCATGGGCTGCAAGGGGGATGGATGCTCCTTGTGGGGAAAGCAGATGAAATGTTTTGCAGGTGTGCATCCTGTGGAGGGACTTAACCAAGGGAAGTCACTCACTGGAAAGAAAATCAGGCAAATATGGAAGCAGTATGGGAAAAATGTGCCAATAAACATTTAATTATTAAAATAACTTGGAGAGTGTATGGAGTGTGCAGTACAGCGTGGCAGAGTGAAAAAGCTGAACAGCACAGCCCTGGTGAAGGCTGTGGGTGGGAAATAGCTAAATGTCTCTGTCCATGTGCCTCAGGGCCAGTGGGGTTGGTTTTCTGGGGTCCTGGGCTATAGCATCAGCATTTCCCAGGGCTCAGTTGATTCTGAACAAATAAGAGTAGAGGAGTGCTGGGGATGGGGTACCTGTGAATGCCATTACCTTACCTGGAGCAGGCATGAGCACAGAGGGGGTCTGCAGCTCCACAATCATCAGCAGGACTCCTGTGGCCTAAATGTGGGTTTGGACTGTGCAAGACAGGCAGGGATAGGAGCTCCCTCCCAGGGGACAAGGCAGGGGACAGAGAAGTGTAAGCTGGGGAGCTGGGGCTTGTGACAACCCTGCTGCAGTTCTGCTCTGTTCATACAGGCATCTCCTTTCCTCTGGCCCTCCAGCCAGACTGACAGCATGATGTTTGCTGTCATCATGATTTAGGTCTTCATCCCCATCCCAAGCTCCAAGACTGATCCTGGCTTCTGGAACAGCTCTTGTTGTCAGCCAGTTGCTGCTCTGCCAGCCTGTTTTGGGTTTGCGGAGTTGCTGGGACACCCTGGAATTGATTCCTTCCAAGGCCTCCCATTCCCCTCCAAGAAGCTGCTGCCTTAAATAAAGGAGAGAGCAAGCCTGTGCTAGAGGCTTTGCCTCTGTGGGAGTCTGGAGAGGTGCAGAACAAGAAACCAACAAACTCATTTTCAGTGCTGACCTAAGCAGAGGTTGGAAGTGAAAAGATTTCCAGCAAACCTGGGCTGGTTGGGGTTGCTAACAAGCCTTTCCTTTGAGCAATGTTTTACATTCTTTAAGGATGGCAGGGTGCTCTTGGGGAGAATCTGCTAAAGTAAATGGCAGAGTCAAGTGTGCTGGCTCCTTTCTTTCCCTTTTCTTTTCCTTTTTTTTTCCTTTCCCCTTTCTTGGTTCTCTTTATTATGTGGAGTTGCTCTGGCTCTTTCTCTCACTTCTGTTTCTCCTTTTGTTCTCTCTTTGTCTATTTATCACACTGTGAAGGTTGAAAGAGATGTTATTAATCTGGGAGAATGAAGGCAGGATTAGTGGTATGAATCGGATTTTGAGAGCTGTAATGATGGAAAGACTCGCTCTGCTGGCGGGCTGCGTGAGTTTGATAAATGGGGAGCACTCCAAACTGACTCGCGCCTTCCTCCGCACTGCTCGCTTTGCCCGCTGGGGCGTGCCATGCTCTCAGATCTGCCAGCCATTCCACACTGCTCCTACCTGAACCAGAGCAAAAAGCCAAGGGTAAATCAGAGACAAATATCTCCCATTGCACTTAAAGAGATCATTTCTTTCAACATCTTTTTCAAACAGAGTCCTGTCAAGTTCTTGGACAGCCTTGTGTGGAGGTGGGATCCTTCCTTGGAGTGTGGCTCGCAGCCGTGGCTGCGTGTTATTGTCTCCTGCCGTGGCTTTGCAGAGAGCAGTGAGGAGTTAGTGTGGCTGCAGCAGAGCTCCCATCCTGCAAGGCACAAAGAAACAGAATCATCTCCATAGGGCTGCACCCTGCTGTGTTTGCCTCCTGAGGGCTGCACCAGGCTTCAAAGCCCTTGTGGAGATGGAAGAAAGCAGAGGCTATTTCATCAGAAGTTGCTTTGGAGTCTTTGCCCTGAAATCAATCTCCTCAGTGAGGGGTTCTCCCCTTGCATACCATGAGCCAGGTTCTCTGTTATCAACCGTGGGGTAGGGCAAAGTAGGCTCTGGGAACATCCATGGAGGGTAACAACCCCCAGCTATGGGTCAGGACTCTCTGGACAGCATCTTTAGTGAGTAGGGTTCTTTCCTGGGATCACCCATCTCTACATACTCACCCTCTTGAACTCTTCTTCATCGGTCAGGTTGGGTATGTGGTGGCCCACATTGCACCCTGCAGAGCCAGAAAAGCTAGGGACAAATTCGTAGGTGTAGGTTATGTTGCACTTTGAAGCAACAACAGAGCTCGCTGAAGTTATGCCACCAGGCATTCATATGTGGGGACTGTGCCCTTGTCCCAGGGTCCTTCATGGGAGTCCTTACTCCATCCTCTAGTATGGCCTCTGTGGACATTTTGGGCTCACTGCTTGCTCATGGCTGGGCTTGGGTCTTGTTGCCCTACCCGAGAGCATGCATTTGCTGAAGTGAGATGTGGTTGTGTGAAGGCCATGTGTGATGTGTTGGGAAGGTTGGGTTCTTCAGTGCCCCTTGCCCCAGAGGCTGTGGGCATAGACTTGGCCCTACAAGTCCCCATCCAGGGGAGCAGTGAGTGCCTGCTGGTGGTTGCAGGACAACCCATCACTGCAAGGTTTGCATCTTGCCTGGGTTAAGCAGGGGGTTATTGCTCTGTAGAAGAGGGGGAACAGCAGTGTGCAGGAGCAATCCTGCTTCCAAGGGGGACTCAGACCACCAGGCAGCCCAGAGTTGTCAATGTCCCTTTAACTACAAGGTAATGGACTCTCCCATGCTCGGGCTGAGCTGTGCTCCTGCCTTGGCAGGAACAGTAATGATTGTCAAGGTAGAGCTAATGAGACGTGCACATCTTTAAAGGATCGTGGCTTCCAAGACAAAATTAAAAGGAAAAAAAAAGAGAAATGAGGTAAGGAGAGAAAGTCCAACTGCACTGCCTTGGCCAGCAAGGTGTCTGTCCATCTATCCTGCCTGCCCTTGGCAGGATCACCCCTAAATGACTAGCAGTGCCACTTTGCTTGCTGCTGCAACTTCTATTTGGCCCTGAGAGTCCCTTCACCTGCCTGTGACCTTCTCCACAGCCCCTCTGCCAGCTCTGGCCCCACTGGGGAGAGAGCAGGGCATTGCTGGGTATGTGACACCTTTGCTGCTGTGTGGCATGACTATGGGGACAGTGGAGCTGAAAAGCAGGATAGCAGGAAGGTGTACAAGGAGATTAAGAACACAGGACTATCCTGTCCTGGGTCAGTTGAAGATATGGGGATAGTAGTGCTGTCAGTCCTGGCTCATCCCTCTCCTTCATCCTTTTCTCCCAGGTCTGGAATTGATGCAGTTGGCATTTCCAAGCATACATAAAGGTATGGTCTGGATACCAGGGTTTTAATGATGTCCCAAATGCCTGTCCCATTGTGGGTGGGGAGGAAGAGATGTCTCCACTTTAGTGTTGGGAAATGCTCCATGGCTTCTTCTGGCACAGGAGAAGGCTGTGTCAATCAGGCTGAGCCAGGATGTGAACCTTTGGGAAGAGCTGGCAGGGGAGCTAGGACGTTGTGTGCAGTGTTTGGTGTGACTGCCTGCCCACACTTTTCCTCCTGTTCTCACTATTTCAACTTCACAGGTTGAATTGGTTCAGAGCAGCCAAACTAAATGAGGAGAGAAATGATCAGTCAAATATTTCTTAAACCCTGTCTTTAAGAGATAAGTGCTTGGCTGGAACTTTAAGGCAGGTAATGAGGCTCTCTTCAGATCAGCTTGTGATGTGGAAAGTGCTAGATTGACCAGGCTGCAACTGGAAGAAAGCTCTGTCACAGCTGGGGATGGTGAAGCACAGGACTCCCCACACTCCAGCACTCTGTGCCAGCTGCCGCCCACTGCTCCCTGCTGCCTCTGCCCTCATCCTGCAAGGAGTAAAATACAGCTTGGAGCTGTGGGGAGCAGCTTGCTCACACAAAACTGACTCCCTTCCACACAAGGAATGTCAGTCAGTGCTTTGGACCCCAGCCCCAGTTTGCTCCAGCCGTGCAGGCAAGAGCTTGAGTGAAGGTGGTGAGCCAGAGGACCACTGTCCCTCAAAAGAACTCTCACCCATTTTCAGTATTAAGCTGAGAGGTTTGTTTTGCTGAAAAAATCAGTGACTTCAAGCCTTGCAGTGGCTCTGTGAGGTGGGGTTCTCTCAATCACGTCTCAAGTTGGTGCAAGGGGAGAAGGAAAATGGTGTAATTCTTCCAGCAGCCTGGTAAGGATGTGTTGGTAGGATCATCCTTCTTTTTCAAGACACTGTCCTTCCCTCTGCAGTGGGGCACCAGCAGTGCTTGTCTGCCTCTGGATTACACCTTCACAAGGCACCTTCCAGAGAGGAAGAGCTGTTGGAGGAAAAGTGGAAGGGCAGGAACAGCAGAAGAGAAGAGAGAAATGCTGTGCAAGACAGGATGTACAAGTGTCTCTTCCTAGTTCCAAAATACTTGCTTTTCCTTTAGTCTGTGACTGGGAAAGAATCTGGTCTTACCTGCATGCTCTGCACAGCAATGCTGGTGCCAGACTCCTGTCCCCTTGCTCCCTTGTGCCATGCCCACGAGGCAGCACTTTGTCATCCTGCTCTTCTCTAGGGCTCTCCCAAGCAGGAGCTGGGCACCCTCTGAGCTTTCTGGTTTGCATCTAGGATTTTTAGGCTTTCTGTTGTTAATTATTGAGATGTAATAATGTGATTAGTGCACTATTAAAAAAATCGCTGATATGATTACCATGGATTTAATATCACATGATATATCATTACATTGTTACATGCTGACAGATGTAATTGAAATACACTTATTGGAGCCTGGGGTCGTGTTTCATTCAATCACAGCAGCACCTCCGGGGGGCAGAGCAGAAATGGCTAAAAAAAAAATAAAAAGGCATCAGGATTGGAATTTGTAATGAAAACAAAGAAACTTGCAGCCTGTTCAAGTGTGGGGCAACTGCTGCTTTGGCATTTTCTCCATAGGAATTTAGAAAGGTACAAGTTTAGAGGATTGCCTGGAGGAGATGGGTCAGTCAATTTGAACCTGTTTGCTCAGGGGACCAGCAGGATGTGTGCTACAGACCTGTACCCAGACAGCTTCCAGCCTTCTTGCAGCACATGAGCCTGGCTCTGTGGGACCAGCACCACTGACCTCTTGGTTCATCTTGGCTCCTTTTTAAAAGGGAAGTGGACCCAAAGATGGTATTCACTGTGCTGTGGGAAAACCAGCCAGCTACTCCCCAATGCATTTTTGGAGTCAGGGATAACTCAGCTGCCTCTGTGTGGCTCAGGCTGTGCCACAGAGGAAGGGTAGGCAGTGCAGAGCTCACCTGCACAAATGTGACCTGGGTCATGTTTCCTTCCATGTCAGTGAGAAGAGGTGACATCTGTCTCTGCCACATTATCCTCAAGGGGATCTGCACGTGGGCTTTGGGCTGCTGGGGTGAAGAGAGGAGCAGCTCTCATGTACCCACTGCAGATGCAGCCAGCTAAACCAGAGCCTGGGCTCTCACTGCCCATGGGGCAAGGCCTGGGCTGGAGAAATGTACCTGCAAGAGAAACACAAAGACCCTGCCTGCTGCTGGCTCAAACCTGCTACTGCTCAACATGGTGGGCAATAAGAAGGTGGTGGTGAACACAGAGGTCTCCTTTCCTTCATCTTCTCCCCTTCCCAAGGGTCCCAACCCTCACAATCCTCCACAAGGCAAGTTTGGAGTGTTGTCTTGGACAGGATCAATGGCAAGACCTCAGAGATACAGCACAGCATACTTAATGCACTTTAATTGTGCTAATCATCACCATGTGCTAAATCTTATCCCCTAAAGGGGGCAGAGATGTGATTTTGTCTCAGGTACACCTGTTCCCACCTCTACTGCAGGTCACAGGGCTATTTTATCTTTGTGACAGACAATATGTAGGTGACTTTGAAACTGAGGGGGATGTGTTTAACCTTGCCCTCATCCAAAACAAAGAAAATAGGAAGAATTTGTGGATACAGTGAAGGCGACTTTTCCACCAAGAGGGGAATGGGAATCGCAGTGTGGTGAGCTTGAGACATCTGGATGTTTGCATAATGATGTAGCAGCATCTGGCCCTGGTCACTAGCTCAGCATTCACATGTTCAGCACAGCATCACCCCCTACTCCAATGTGTCTGTCCCCAAAAACAAACCTTGCTGATGCTTGAGGGATCACTTCTATTTTGGGCTTTCAGTTCTGTGTACTCCCCCCAAAAAGTGCTCCCACCCCTCTTTTGTGGAGGCAACATACCCATTCTAATCCCTTGTTTTGCTAGGAGCTGTGGAAATTAATTTCCAACTGGCATGGGAGCTCTCTGGCTGGGAAGATTCTGGCAAGCATATTTCTTTTGAGGTTAAAAACATAATTTCAGTCTGACCTCTGTGTTTCGGAGCTTTTGTTGGTTTTCTCCTCCCCCAGATGGTTTTTGTGTGTGATTTTAAAATAGCCTTCTTCTCTTAGTTGAAGCTAGCTGATGCATCCACTTCTCATTCGAGGATTGTTGTGTTTTATTAATGCTGTTATTATTCCATTACTGTCATTGTGCTCTTTTATAGCAAATAGCTTAATTTAGTTGAGATACACAGATGCTGAGAGTTTAAGTGAAATCTTCAGCACTTGGTATGCTGGGCACTGAGCAGATATTCCCTAAGCACTTCGATATAAACCTTTCACTTAAAAACAAATAGGCTGCTGGGGCAATGATGGGTGGCAGGAGAGGGAGAGGGGAGAAGGGGTGGGGAACTACCTGTTTAGAACTATACAGAGGACCTCATAGTTAAATGTGACTATAGGTGTTGAGGAATTAAGCTCCCACTGAGGATTTCACCCCCAACATGGGCTGTGATGGATCCCTCTTCCCTACCAATGCTGCAGGACATGGGGAATTATGCCACCAGCATTGCTGGGTGCTTTGTGTTGAGATTTTTAGGGGTGTGGGGGAGAAGTGTACTGTAATTTCTTCAGCTGAAGCTGCCTGGCTCCTGGGAGAGGTGAACACTGGACATGCTGCCACCCTTGGGTGGAAGGTACAGTGCCAGTGAAACCCAGTGAATGAATGAAGAAAAACGTGGCTGCTGGAAAGCTATACTATGCTGCAAGTAGATCTTGGAGTAGAGGAGTTGAGAAATAACATTGGTGCCCAGATGACTCAGTGGCCAGGGCCCTACTGTTAGAAATTACTTGGGTGCTTAAGCCTCCTGGGAGGCTGCTGCAATCCAGGCTCTGAAAGTACCTTAGCTACTTCTGAAATTTTACCACTTACTGTTGACAGATGTTCATCTAAAATGGATGCTTCTTGCTCAGTGCCTCTGGGCATTCATTAATACTAGTGATAACAATTTCAGATTGTCTCCTACACCTCTTTCCCTGCCTCCATCCCTTAAAAATTACAAAGGTAAAGCCTGTTAGTGTCGTGTTATTTGTGCACTTAACTCTTACTGCCTTGGCAAAACCTGCTGATTTTGGTGCTGTCGGTGCCAAAAATTCTTTATGGGGGGCAGGGAAAGACAAGAAGAGAGTAAAGTAAAATGGACTGGGCATGTTGCCACAAAAGTTCAGGTGGTGCTGATGGCTCAAGTTGTCCTCTACACCTGGCCATGGCATGGAGGGAGCCTTGTCCCTACCAGGTGGTCCTTTGGGGAGCAGCAACTTTGCCTTCCCTCTCTACGACCCATAGCTCTAGGACACCCCAGTCTTCCAGGAGAGGGCTCTGTTCCTCTCTCAAGCCCCTCAGAGGCAGTGGGGATGCACTTTGCATCCCCATCTTTGGGGGTGCAGCTAGCACAGCCTTGCTTCCCCCCTTTATTCTGTGGCCAAGTGAGGGCAGCAGCTCCCTGTGGTGGGGGATAGTTTGGGGAGAAGTGCTAGCCCATGCTGTCCATCCCCAGTGTGCACTCATAATAGCTTGGGGGTCCATGGGGACTTGCTAGGATCATTTTTATTCCCTGCTTTGCGGCAGCTTTGTGACTTTATCTGGCTTTTGAGGCGACTGGGGTAGCTAACAACATGCATGGAGCATCCTCTGTGGAGCAGGCCTGGTGCCTGGGTTTGCTAGAGGTCTGCTTTACCACTTATGAGAAACGAGTTAACCTCCCTTTGATCTCAGTTCACGGCTAACCCTTTAACAAAGTCCGGGATGTGCAAGGAAATCAATACTCAAGGCATTGAATTTAACACCAGCCATCAACTCAAGCGTAACACACACACTGACTGACTCCGATTACAAGGAGCACTCTGGTTTGAAGCTTGTTTGCCAGCTCTCTGGGGTGGTGCGGGGCAGCAGTGGGGAGGGCAGGCAGGCTTACATGGCTTGCTGTCATTCAGGGAGGGAGTAAGAGAGACCTGGTGTGCTCTGCCATGTCTTCCTGATCAGCTCTGCCTTCTGGTGCCCCATGTCTCCTTATACCTCTGATTTGCACCCCCGGCAGCTGTTCCCTGACACTGGAGCAGAGAGCTTGGATGCTGGGTGTGATCACTGAATGGGTGTTTATGAACACATGTGATTGTGCTTTGCTGGTAGGACCAAAGCAGGGCAGGTTCTGCTGAGCCAGACAAAAATCAGTACTGCAGGTTAAAAATCTGAAAAATAAAATGCTGCATGTGGGAAAGGTTGAGTGTCTTGTCAAGGAGTCAGCCGTGTCATTTCGTCAGCTCTGGCCCTCTCTACGGAGATCTAATTAGATTAGTGGTGAACTAATTGGGACACCTTGTTCCATACCAGCTTCTTACTCTTTGCTGGCACACTGGCAGTGGGCAGGCTGCCTGCCATGGTTCTACATTGGGAAAGCCAAGTGGTCCACAGCCAAGTGCTTTCTGGACAGCCCATATCCATGTAAACCTACTCATCACATCTCAGCCCTCCAACCCCCAGCTGCAGACCAGGTCTTCTCTGGGGACATTTGTTCCTACTTGTTCTTCATCTTTCCACCAGCCACAGCCAGAATTGAGACAGCACATGTAGGTTAGGGATGGGTTCAGAGGGCAGCTGAAGGATGCTGAGGGAGTGGGATGAGCATTCCATGTCCCCACAGCTCTGTTCTCGTGCCGTGGCTGCTTTGGGGCCATCCCTCTGCCACACATGCTCAGTAACACTGGGCAGAACTCCTGGAAAGTGCTCCTCAGGTCTCATATCACCAGCAGGCAGCAAGGCAAATCCTACTAGCGTTTCCACCAGCTGAGTCCCAGAATCCCAGCAGTGGCAAGCAGCGATGGCCCTTTCCACAAGGAGCAGGACTCAGGAGGATCCATGTGTCGGCATGTCACAGCCCTTCCCAGAGCCTTACAGGAGAACTGCAGACACAGTTAAAAGCCACAACCAGAGAGTGTCCCAGCTTGCCCACTAAGGAGACCCTGCTTGCCTGGTTGCAAGTGGCTCCCTGTGCCCTTGCAGGAGCCCAGCCTGGCTGGAGGTCAGTGAAGCCTGGTGGCACCAAAGAGCTGTGGAGGTGCCTTAAGCTCTCTTGGAAGACATGAATTGAGCTCTTGAGAACCCAGAGCCTTTCATTTCTGTCATCTGTGACATGATCTTCTCTGTCACCTTCTCAAGACTATAACATAGTGCTTGTGCCCCCATTCCAGTCCAGGTAGCCAGTCCTGCCCCAAACTCCTGCCTGGCTGTAGCTGCTGTGGTTCATCCCCCCCATGCCTCCTTTAACAACCTCTTCTCAGGACCTTGCCATGATCTCCTTGCAGGTCCCTTTATTCTCTGCTTTCATAACCTCTCTCCAAATTGATTCTCTCATGATGTGTTGTCCAGCCCCTCAGACCATCTTCTTCTGTTTGTTCTTCCATTGAAACTGGGAAACCTCAATTCTGCTGCTGGTGCCCCAGCAGGCTCTGCTAGCTGGGCTGCTTGCCTGGTGTTTGCATCCATCACAGCTCTTAGAGGCGCCTCTGTTTTAACCTCCTCAGTCTTAACCCTGACCCGAGTCAATAATCATGAGGAAGAGCTGCTGCTTAGATGATCCAGTGTAAACTCTACCTTTGATTAGACAGGTATCATCCCTAGGCACTGGCACAGCAGCACCTTGTTAGCTTTCCTTGGTGTTCCTTTACTGCAGCCATGAGAGCCTCCAATGCGGGCAGGGGATGGGCTGCTGCCCTAGTAATCTTTATTGATCTTTCCCCTGATGTCTCATGCATTGTATTTCTTCCTTTTCTCTCGTTCTTCCAGCTGCCTCTCCTTTGAGCAGCTTTGCATCTTGTGGGAGTGCAGAGAAACTCTAGTTTTTTCAGTTCTTGCAGAGCAGCAGCACTCAACAGGAGACTCCAAGAGCTGTTAGATTGTTGCTCTGCAATGAAAACTTGGGTTTTGCTCCTGCGTGTTTGCTGTCTGGGAGGAGGAGGTAAGAATGAGCAGGGCAGGTATCTCCATGCCCCCCGGTCTGTTGTGTATGGACCAGTTTCTCTGCATTGTGCCAGAGGTGATTTAGAGATAGTCATGTATCTGTCCCAAGAAGATCTGACCTGGTGAACATGTAAATGGAAGGGATTGTAGGATGTGAGCTGAGGGAGAGGTGTGTGATAAGACATGCAGGATAGAAGTGGTGAGAAGGTCCTGCAGGATGACTCTGATTTCCTTCCCATGCTCCAGGGCCGGGTTTCCCAAACAGATTATGAAACTGAGATGTGAACATACTGGTCACCCAGCATCCCTTCCTTGCTGCCACCTTGCAAGCACCTAACCTCAGCAGCGACAGGTAATGGAAACCAGAGAGTTGAACTGCCTTGTCTGGCACCTGCGCTGTGAATGGATGTGCAGTTGTACATCACCTCCCCTGTGCTTTTCTCTTGGTAACCTGTCCGTGGGTCTCTGCCCTCTATGGTCCCATCGTCCCCATCTGGCATGTTTGCACACAGCAGCTGAACCATCGCCAGAGGTGTCCTTGCCAAAAGTGTCCAGAGCACCATATGCTGAAACACACTCTGTGTGGTGCAAAGGAGCAGTGTGTCTGCTCTGGACAAATGGCTTTGTTTTGTACTGGGAAAACTGGAGTCAAAATGTCAAAGCAGTGTTTTGCACAGGAATAGATTGTTCCTTTCCAAAGGGCAACAGTTCTGTCACTGGCTTTCACTTTGTGGTTCCCAAACAGAACTGTTCCCACATAGTGAAACAAGCCAATATTTTGGCTTTTCCATCCTGGCTTAGGATAAAAGGTAATGTCTTTGGTCTTTTAGTGGGGTGGACACAGTTTCCCAGCCTGTTACAGCAAGAGCACACTCCCTGCCAGGAGGCAAGGCTGAGTCCCAGGGATGTGTTGCTTCTGCTTTCAGCACGTTTGATCCAGCTCGTCCCTTTCAAGGTGTGTGGAAATGAGCTACAATCTCATCATTCCTGCGGAGGCTTCTCGGAGGAGATAGCAGAAGGGTCACAGCGCCTCTGGAAATCTCCCTTCAGGTGATGTGCCGTTGCATTTCACAGCAGACAGACAGAATAACCTTTAGGGCATAGTAAGAGGCAGCGTTTTGAACTCTGAGCTGGGGAGCTCAGGAGCTCATTTCTCTGACACATCATCTGTGTCCCTGCTGGTTCCTGCATCTCCCTGAAATACCTTTGTCCTAATCCATCACTTCCTTAGCTAGAATTAAAAAAAAAAAAAAAAGCTGAGCAGTTGGTCCCTTTTGTGCTGGCCACACAAAAGCTAGTTTCTCCTGCAGAAATGCACCCAGACCCTCTGCTGAGGCAGATTTTGCCTTAATCTGAGCTGGTCTCAGTCTGTGTGGAGGTGGGGGGCTGCCCCACCAGGCCAGCTCCTGGCAGCAGAACAGCTCCCCTGCACTCTCTCACCTGTCCTGCATTGCAGCCTCAGTATGTGGGTCCTGAGTTGGGTTTTTCCCCCCAGATTTATCTTTGTGGTAGTGGGGAGATGAGTGGGCTGGAGCAAGGTGAGCTGGGGTAGGTGCAGGCTGGCACAGGCTGCCCCTACGGACCAGAGGCTGGGAACACTGGGAGGAAATTGCTGCCTCTCCCTCCTCCCTGCTCTGGAGTAAATAATGGTACTTTTTATTTAGCTATTATTTCCCAGTGGCAGATATCTCCTCAGCTGTCTGTTTAACTGTCTTTATCTCGCCCTCCTTCTCTGTTTGATATAGTTATAGATAAACAGATAGCTACCTTATTAAATAACATGTTTTAAGAGACCAGTGGTATGGTAAACATAATGCGGCAGCTGTTGATTTGTCTTTCACTGTTGGTTTGTTTTTTGGGTTTTTTTTCTTAAGGAAATGCTTTAAATAAGGGATACTTCATCTATTAAAAAAAATACACTTGTAGCAGCTGCTAAGCCCATCCATAAGCCTGCTTTACGTTGTATTTGTGATGGGACTGACAGTGCATGGAGGAGCCTGATTATACACAATTCCATTTTAGCAAGCCCTGCGATGTAATTTCACAGGGCGATCAGTGTTTGAATGTAATAGCAGCCTGTGCTAAGGTGTCAGAATATTAAAGGCGCTAATGGAAAAGCTCCCTGGTACACAAGGGGGACAGCATTACAGGAGATGTCGCAGATGGCTGGGCACTAAACTAATGGGGCAGGATCCAAAAAGGGAAAAAAAACCTAGAGAAGGGAGAGCTCACGGGAGCACGGGCACCTGCTTCCCTCTCACACGGAAATTAAACAGCGAGCGAGGGAGAGGCGAGCGTGTGCGTGTGTAAAGATAGAAATTGAGGGGGGAAAATACCCCCTCTTGAAAGGCTTCAAGGTTTTGACAGCAAGCCTGGTGCCAGCTTTGCTTGGGAAAGGCTTGGGGTTAGATTAAAGGGGAGTGTGTGGGAAGATCTGAACATCACAGCCATGGTCTGGCTGTGGAAAGAGAAGAGTGATAGATGTATACTGTTACCCACCCTATTGTAATATGGCAAAACTGCAGCTCTCTTTGGTGATTGTTCTTCTCCAGTTAAATCCAAGGAGGGTGAGATGTATCTACCTTGCAGCTGCCCTGACAGCTCAGTTCTGCAGCAAGGTGCATCTGCTGGGACCATCATGCTCATTTCTGTCTTCATGTACAGGGGCAGGCACTGGGTCTGATTACAGGGCAGTGTCAACGTTTTCTTGTTTTCCAGCACAGTTAGAGGCATCTTCTCCCTCCCCGTGAACCCCCAGTTTCCCCAAGAGCAGCCAGGATTGGACCGATCCATTCCTATCTGCATGGGGAGGCTTCTGTGCCTGTGGTGAATCATCCATGAAGTGTGCTTGTGGGTTTTCCTTGGTATCACACCCAGCTTCCCGCTCTGCTGGCCACAAAGCTGCGGTAGGGAAAGGCTTAGCGCTGCTTTCCTGCCTGAATTGGCCCCACAGGGGCTGGGGTGGTCGGGGGATAGCACTGCAGGACGTGAGCCTGTCCTTCCAGGGCTGGAAGGGTAAATCAGCCACGTGTAGGTACTCCTGGAAGCTGTCTGCCATGTTGTCATGTGTCTCTGCCTTTCAGGCACTAATCAGGAGCTGCTTGTGTATCTTAGTGCTGGGAGCCAGTTGCATATATCAGAATAACCCAGCTTGGGTCTGTCACCCTGCAGTGCCACCAGGAATGCAGGGACACCATGAGAAGTCAGCCCTGCCACTTGTCCCAGACAGGGAGAGGCACTGGGCATGTGTCACCCAGACCCTCTGGTCATGCTAGCAGCCCCCATCCTTGGGCTGCTTTCTTGGTGCTTTATGGCTCTGCTTGTCCGCTCTCCTGGGCCAGCTCTGGTGTGTGCACCCCCCAGCGCTGTTTCCGAGCCCTCCAGGACCCCAGACCTGTAGTTTTGTTTTGTTTGTTACCAAACCCAGGGCTCTGACCCAGATCTCCATGGCATTAACCTTGTGTGTCACCAGCCGCAGAGCACACAGCAGTCGAGAACATTTTATCCAGGATAATCTGTAGCCTGGGAGCAAGGCAAAGACTGTTCTTGTTCAAACACAGGGAAATGTGAAGCCTAAACCGCTTGGCACCTTGACACCCTGGAGACAGGTACACCAGCACGTTTCTATTGCAGCCTAAGCCAGGGCACATGCTAAACCTGCATGGCAGCACGGACACCTTCCTGCTGCCTGATGGGCCCACAGCATCCAAATGCACCCTGGAGAAGGGCTCTTGGTGGCTGAAGGCTCCCTCCTGCCCCTCCTGAAGTTCAGAGGAGCTTTAGCAGTGAATTTGTACAGCTGTGGCTGAGTTGAGATATTGCCAGGACACAAGCAGGATGAGGTTGCTCAGATGTGTTTGAATGGGAATAGGCAAGAAGAGATCACAGCGTGCCTCAGTTTCCCTTTTGCAGAGATCCTATGTACAGAGCTCTGATGGCATGGGCTGCTTATTTTAGAAAGGAAAAAGCACATACAGTTATGCTGCATCCTCTGCATCTTCTCTGACATCTTGATGCCTTCCCTTAAGATTGATCTGTTCTCCCACGGTCTGGGGGCACCCTACCTTCTGTAAAGCATTTCCCAAAGGTGGGAAGAGCCAGGCAGCTCCTGTGTGCCCAGCACTCACCTTTTAAAAAACAGACCATTCATCTTTTAATTTGTTTAATTTACTCCTTGATGTGAGGCATAAAGTTGCTTCTGTTCTAACAAGCAGCTTTGCAAATGGACTGAAGTGGACACCAGCTGGGCTTGCCAAAGGCTCCCTGCATCCAGGACACAAGGGAAGCTGGCTGTGTGGCACTGATGTGTGAAAAGCCCTTGTGTGAAAAAGGCAGAGTACCAGGCAAAGCCTCAGCACCTTTTCAGCAATGTGAGAGCATTTTTCCACATATCATCCTCTTACTGGCAGGAATTTCCAATTTTCCCTTAATTCCACTCAAGTGGGGCCAGACCCCATGCATGGTGTCCCCTTTTTCAGTGTGTCAGCTGCTCTCCTTCACCCCACAAGTCTCAGAGGGTTTGTGCTCTGGAGAGTTATATTCCCTGAGAAAGGGCACTGCTCACTTCTTCCCCAGCATCCTCCCATGTCCAAACCCCAGCCAAACCATGTCCTGCAGTGGTACTGCAGATATATTTGGCAAAGGACAAAATGCTTTTGTCATCTCCATCCAGTAATGCTTGGCACAGTTATTTAACTCAAGGCTTAGGTTCACAGGTGCTACGTTGGGCAAAAGTTGGTTTTGTGTACCCTGTTCCACTCAGGAGTGTTCTCAGTGCACTGAGAGAAACTAATTAAACATGAATGGTGTTGATGCTGTACCTGGTCAGTCTGGAGGCCCCTCTTGCCACTGTGTTTGTAAAAATTAAATGCCTCTTGTTAGTGGTGCAGCAGAGATCTCTAATATGCGTGGACAGAAAGGCAGGGATGGATGGAGTTGGTGTCAGGGCAGCAATTGCTTATCATGCCTTATCTGGGAATATGAAACTGTATTGCATGACATCCAGAGGCAGGCTGAATAGATATGCCAATTCATCTCGAGCCCAGGCTTTGACAAGCTAGACTGCCCTTGTTGAAAGGCATCAGTCAAACAAGAGCTGCTGGCTGCTTTTCCCTTTTTTATACTTTCTCTCACTCCCGCGCTCCCTCTCCCTCTCTCGCCACCTCCCCTCCCTCCACCTCTTTTTTCTAAGCTTTTTCCACACAAAATTGAAAAGCTTTGGAAATAATAATAATAAAAGCCCCCCAAACTAATACCGTTTTAAGTACACCCCCCTCCCTCCCCAAATGGGATTGATAAGGAACCCCAGTGTATGAAGGCATGTTTAGATAACATTGAGAATATTATAGCGAGTGAGAGAAAGTAGGGGGAAAAGCTTCCTGCCGCGTCTAAGCCGGGAAAGGCGACGGCACCCTGGCTAATACGAGTGTTTAATATTTGATGTGTTGGGATAAAGCAGGATCACCTTCGAATTGAATTGAGTGTCAGAATGAGAATCTATTACTGAAATTCTTGTGTGATTTGACAGCAAAGCAGACGATGTTATTCTTCACTAGTTACCGCAATCTTCTCCCCTACATCACTTAAATATTTTTTTCTTTGCTTGAGTAAACACACATTATCCTTTTTTTCCACCTCACTTTCCTTTTTTCTCTCCCTCTTTTATACTTATTTATTTTTTTTTTTTCTTAAATCAAACCTGCCTTTCACAGGGCTGATGGAGTAGATTGTTATTTCTTTATTTGTCCTATTAAATGGAATTCCTGATCATTTAATCCTGCTTTTGTAAGTGATTTAAAAATACTTGAAAAGCTGTGAATGTGGCAGCACTTCTGACTAAACTGTTTAAAAGGGACACGTTACACCTGGGTTTAGCTCCTGCCTCCTGACAGCCAGCAAGGGTAGCAGACTCCAGCACTGCTGGAGCCATCCCAGGCTCTGTGCCTCCATCCTGCCAGGCAAGCTTTCCTCTGTCCTTTCCTGCGACAGAGGAGTTCTGCTGTTGTCAGCTGGGGCTTGGCAAGCTGCTTATTCATTACCTGACTCTTCTTTAATTGCATTCAGCCTTGTTCAGGAGCTTCCTACTAAATGATTTGGCGGTGGGGCCAGCCCCTCAGTGGTGTTACATTTGCTTCATAACGTGCTGGTAAATTTTCATGGCAAGAAATCCCAAGAAGAAATATCCACCTCCCATTCCTGGACTGGCACACAATTAAAATGGGAACACTGGAGTCTCCAGTGTCCTGGGTGCTATTCAGGGATGTCCTGCTAGACAGTCCCAGCCCCAAAATCTTAGACTCACTAAAAACATTTCAAACTATGTTTAAAAGCCCACTTACTAATAGACATGACTTCTTTTTTCTTCCCACCATACAAGGTAATGCAGAACCTTGACACCTCATTATGGCAGCAGTGGAATAAGGGCAGTTAGATGAGAAATGCTTATTTTGGCTGGATGCAGTGCACAGTTGACATGACAGTAGGGGGAAGATGATTTTGCTGTTCCAAAGACATTTTCTCCATTGCAGAAAAGTCAAGGGGTTCACCTTTGATCAGCAGGCAGCTATGGCCATCCTGATCCTGGGGGAGCACAGCTGGTACCTGCTGCTTGCCCAACCTAAGGGCAGCTGGGAGTTCTCACACCTTCTTTCTGTGTATTTAAAACCATGTATTTTTCATATGTCTTTCTGAAATTCTTAATGGAGATTTTCAGAAAAACCCACCACTTTTCTTACTCCTTAGTTCCCACCCTTTAGCATCTTCACAGACTGCTTAAGCCTTTTTGCTCCTGGAAGGATTTTTTCCAAACGGAAATATTTTCTCCCTGCCTGAAACTGTCTGTATTAATATTAAAATTACAATTAGCAGGTGAAACATAGCATATAAAACCTCTTGGTAGGACATGTAAAATAAAATGTCAGAGCTGCCCAACTGGTCAGGGCAGGACATTCTGTGCCAGTCCTGGCAGTTCTTGCTGCCGTGGTTTGTGAACTCGCTCCTGCCATTGCAAAGCACAAAGGTTCACTTCCCTCCTGCCCTTCAGCTAAAGCATCCAGGGTGGTGCAATGCCAGCAGCTCTAGTGGAGGGCAGAGGGGCCAGGAGCTGGCCAGCAGGTCACAGCATGGACACATGTGGAAAGAACAAGGCTGGCTCTGCTGACATCCACACATTGCCCCAGCAAAGCTCCGGCAGCTCTGTGAGCACCAGCTCTGTTCCTCCGTCTGCACGTGGGGAGGATTTGTGGGGCTCCCTTATTCTGACTTCTGAACAGGTGCCTGTTTATGTGCTGTGGGGTGTTTAATTTTGCCTTAATGTGACTGCCGAACACCAGTTTTTGTGAAGTGTGCTGGGCACTTCCCCATAAATAAATGATGGAGCATTATTCAGTCCACTTAGATCAATACATCAGCTTGACAAGTTCCAGTTCTGGGAATTTTCTGGCCCCCTGGAACATCTTCTCTGCAGCCATACTGCATATAATCTGTGGTGTGCAGCTTAAACAAACTCCAGGGAGCAGCACATCAGGACCCAGCTGTGTTGGTGCTGTCACCTTGCCGGCCCTGGCATTTCTGGGGATGGGCACTGATGTGCACTGGGATTGCAGCAAGGGCAGGTGAGCCAAACTCGGTGCCAAACTGCACAAGCAACCAGCACCATGGGATTGCCCAGCCTCACTGGCACGCCCTCTGTCCCAGAGCAGGGGACCATCTTTGTACCCCAGTGCTGTCAGAAACAGGACACACAGCTCTTGTTTCAGGCTCTTTGCAATCTGAGGCAGGTGGGTTATAGCTACTGGGAAGGTTTGCGACCTGGTGCAACAGGAGGTTGGTTTCAGACCTTTTTTGCTCTGTTATAAAGCCAGCCTCAGATGCTGTGATTCTGCGCATACATCATCTCCAGGCCTTGTCCCCACTTCTGGTTTTTGGATTTTCTGCAGGATATGTGGGGTGCATGTTACCTAATGACCTACCTCCCCACACCAGCACTTGTTTAACAAGGTGTGGATTATCCGTGGTGCTTGCTCCATGCATGGAAACACTGTATGTTCCTAATCTCGTGCTGCTATTAGCTCACATTTATCACAAGAGTATCTGCTTACCTTTGATTCGAGATCCCTCCATCAGGGGACCCAGGGTGGTATTTGTCTGTGAACTGCTGTGTATCCCTATGGGATTGCATAAGTAAATAAATATAATTAATAATCATCTGACTTCGGAGCAGCATTGGCAGGGAGGTAAATGTAGCCTTCATAGAATTACAAACAAAATCAGGAAAAAAGGAAAACCATTCCAGGAGATGGTATGAATGAAAATAATTGTATTCAGGCTGCTTGAAAATTATTCTGTAAACATTGTTCAAGTGGTTTTTAGCAGATCAGAAACATTGAGTCTCTCTAAATCAGAATTTTGGCCAGAACCATTTAAAAATAGCTTTTTAAAAAGATGCCTGCATTTTTATCAATTAAAATGCAAATAAAAATTAAAAACCACAGGGTCCTGGCCTTGCTTCAGTGTCTGACCTAAAAGGGAGCAAGCCAGTCTCTGCAACACCAAGACTGAACCAGAGGGAGGGGCAAAGTAGTGTAATTTCCTCGAAGAAAGGATTTCATGGCATTTTTTTTAATCTTTTGGCTTGCAAGTGAACCAGGGGCATCTCAGACTTTCTCACAGTTTGCCACAGGGATAAGCACTGAAGAGTCAGGGATCTGTGCCACTGCTGGTGGCTGCGCAGTCACAGATCTGGCAGGAAAGTGGTTGATACGAGTGTCCCAGCAGCGCCAGTGAGCCAGTGGCCACAGCCACTCCTGCAGGCTGGGTACCCCTGGTGTAGGGGAGGCACCGGCGCTTTCTGCCTCGCTTTAACAGTCAGAAGAAGAACTTTCCTGTTTAAAGATTAGACGTTGTCTTTAAATATTAAACAGCAAAGCTCCTTGCTCTTGATTGTGTGGCTGCTGCCAGCAGGCAGCTCAAAATTGCCACTTTTAATTAAAAAACTTTCTTTTCCAGCGCAGCCCAGCAGTGGCTCCTCCTCTCGGCCAGCGGTGCCTGACCTCTCCCCTGCCTTCATCCCTTCATCATCGCTGCCTGCACTTCCCTCTGCCTGCAGCAGTGATGATCCCTGCCAGCCCTGGAGTGTGAGCAGCCTTGTCTGGGACTGATCAATGCCCCTGGCACTTCCTTCCAAAACCCCAGGAAAAACAATTAAAACCCGATCGATCCTGCAGGCAGCTTTGAATATGCATAAGTGCACACTTGACCTTCAGTGGTCAGGCCAACTTCCACCCCAGCTGCTTAGGTAGTTTGCTCAGGTATTGCGGCTGTACCGAATGACCTTGATCAGGAAAGCAGAACACGATGCAGGGATGGGCCCGGTGCTGATCCCGGGGCTGGGGCTCATGCTGCCAGCTCCCTGCTGCTGCTGCTGCTGCAGAGCCAGGGGAGGCAGCCTGAGGTTGGCAGTAGCACCCAGCTGCCGGGAGCTTTCCAAAGCTGTCCCCGTGGCTTTCCAGCTCCCCTGCCAGTCTCCCGCTGTGCTCCCTCAGTTGCTTCTGGCCAGAATCCAAGGGATGTCTGGGCTGGGAAGGCAGCCTGTGATATGGTAGCTCCTTGGGCAGGAACACACCTGCTCCTTCCCCCTCCGGGGACATCCCTTCCCCAGGGATGGCCCCCACTGCTGTCGATCCACTGGTGCTGAGCATGGGAGCCTTCCTGTGCTCTGCCTGGGTTTGCTCCTGGGATGGAGCCCAGGAGAGGGAACAACACATGGAACCACTTCTGTCACGCAGTAGCTGGGTGGCAGGGTCACATCCTGCATCCCAACCTCTGGCTCCCCCCACCCCGTGGCTGGCTGGCCTACATCCTGATCATGGCAGGGAACATACCAGAGCATGTTTGTCAAAGGCAAAGGAAATCTCCCCGTTGTGTACACAAAGTGTAATTTCAGTGAATTATGCATAGACTTAATTAGGAGTTTTAATTGCTAATCATCTCCCAACAGGATTAGCAATGCTGTCTGTTAATTATCTGTGGAGCCCCTTGTTTTGCTAAGGCAGGAGTAACAAAGCAGCATGAATGGCTACATGGGCCACTAATAAATTAACTCCCCCAAGCCCCGTGGCTCCCGCGGGAGCTGCCAACAGAAGGGGCTGTGCAGGCGCTGGCCCTGCCCGCTCTAGACAGAGCAGCAGGTAGCAGGAAAGAAGGAAAGAGGGGCTGGTGGGCTGGTGGGGGACATTTCTCAGCTCTGGTCACCCAGTTCATCCCCATTCCTGCTGCATAGAGCATCTCCCTGGTATTTGCAGCCTGCAGAGGGTGTCGGCAATACCCTGCCACACCGTGGCTGCGGTTAGCGCTGATCCCCCGCTGCAGGAGGGAGATAGGGGCTGCTGGATTGACCTGATCTCATCTGGGGACAATGGCCCTCACGGCAGCAAAGATAGTGCCAGCATGAGCGACGCTAAGCCCACGCACTCTTCTTACTGCTCACAAAGCGTTCTGAGCTTAATTCCTCAAGATGAAGAAGATACGTGGCTGTCAGGCTGTAATTACAGCCGTACGTGTGACATGGAGGCCCGGCTGCTTTTATGTTTGCATTGTCCAGTGGGTTTTTGTGCTGCTGGGGCTCCCAGCTGCCTTGCTCCTCCTGGAAGCCCTGCCAGGGGATGCCATGGGTATGAAGCAGGCTCCCTCTAGCTAGGATGCAGGCTCTGTGCAGTGGGGTGAGCGGTGCTGGCTCCCAGTAGGATTTGTCCCAGTGATGGAGCGCACTGAGGCAACTGGGGCTTGGGGTTGGAAAGGAGAGGGAGCTGGGAGGGCTGTGCCTGTCCAAGGAGAAAGGGACAGCTGGCCAGGCCAGCCTGGGAATGAGCACACCTTTCTAAACCCCCTGACTCTTGTTGGCGACTCTGTTAAGGCAGGAGTGGGTGGATGTTTTTGGAGGAACTAAGGGACATAAGGGGATGAGCTTATAGCCCTGGCTTGCCCCACAGTATGGCAAAGGTGGTCTTGAGTGATAGAAACTCCTCTATTACAAGGGTTGTCGTATGTACAGGACACCACCAGAGGCTCTGAACACCTCTAAGGAGAATCAGGTGGGATGGGGCAGGATGAGAGCACTTTGTGTGGGCAATTCCAGAAGAGCTTCTGCAAGGGTGATGTGTGGGTCCACACTGAACATGGTGAACACAGACGCACACCAGCCCCTGAACACAGACCCACTCCAGCCCCAGGAGCAGTCAGACCTGGACAAGTACAGATCATGCCTGCACATGGGCTATGTCTGACCCTCTGCTTCTCTCTTCCAGGCGTACAGCTTTGCCATGGGGAGTTGGCCAAAGAACGGGCTCTTAGACATGAACAAAGGACTGAACCTACAGCACATAGGGAGGCCTCACAGCGGCATAGGTGAGTGATGCTGCCCCGTGCCATTTCCATCCCCACAGCTGCTGCCCTGGGTGTGTGGGACATGCTTCAGCTCTAAGACACTATCCAGTCTGGGGTGTTGAGAACAAGCCAGAGGGCTGCAGAGTCTCCAGCTGGTGGAAGGGATGAAGATGTGTCAGGGCAGAATGGGCACGTGGATGACCTCTCTGTCCCTTGCACATTCCAGTGTGCCAGGCATACTTGCCTGTCACTCTGACTGGGGAGCTGCTTCCCTCCTAGACTGCTCTAGCAGTGCTTGGGTTAGAGTAGGATGTGGGCAGCACCAGGTGCCTGGAGCACAGAACAAGGGTCCCCAGACTGGGTAGGATGCTCTCCATGTTGGACCAATCCTCCAGTTGCTCTGGATGCTGCAGTCCTTGGAAAGGAGGCTGTCTGGCTTGGGAACTGGCTGGAAACACTGCACAGTGAAGATGCTTGATCCCAGCTGGGGAACTGAATCATTGTCCTATTTTCTAACATGTATGATGAGTTTTGTGGTCCTGCAGCAGCTCCAAGATAAACTGATAAACAGTGCTCTGAGATAAAACAGTGGGAGAGTTCCATGTATCCCCCAACTCCTCTGCACCAGGGATCAAAGTGATATGAGGGAGACCTGGCCCAGGACACTGAGGCTATATATCTGCCTGCTGCTTAACACTGGGGATGCAGAGCTGGTACAGCAGCAGGCTGTGGTACAGACAGGAGCTCAGATTTACTGGGCTGTAGACAGGGCTGTGACTCAGGGCTGCATCACTCTTGTCTGTCTTATTTCTCTGTGGAGCAGTAGATTGCCTCTTGGAGACCAGTGGTCAAGTGTTCTCACTGCCTCCCAGCCCTTCATCCACAGTGACTTTTGAGCATTAAAGTTTGCAAGGAGGTAGGATTTCCTTGGAAAAGTCACTGGCTACTTGGGCCTTGAAGAGGCTGTTTAATATTGTTTCAAGACTCTAACCATTAAACTCTCCAATCAATCCAAGTTAAGGAGATGAATTATTTAGAGCTCACCAGCTTTTAATTAGCAGGCTCCTTTTGAACTATGGATCTGGTTGCATTATTGACAGAGGTAGCATTAAAATTTGCTTCCCTGCCTGGGAGCAGATTTGCCTGTATTGTGTGCCATGTTGGGAGGATCATGGGGAGGGAGCAGGAATGGCAGGAGTTGTGTGAGCATGTCCTGCTCTGAGGGCTTGGGCTTTTTCTGGGATTTCCTGGTAGATGCAGAGTTGGTTTCTGTGTCATCATTCCTCATTTTATTTGTGTGATGAGCTCTCTTGCTGCTGTCATCCCTTACTCCAACAAAGTGTCCCCATTCTCTGGAGTATGATCTGTCTGCTTTTGATTTCTGCCCCTTTATCTCAGTGCTGTTGTCTTGCACAGGTGTGACTCCTCTGCCTGACAGAGTTCAGGGATTTGCTGTTCATGTCCCTCCAGTCCTTTAGGAGACTTTTGCCAAACTCCCTCTGTGGAGGAACTCTCCCAGTACAGGGTGAGCCATGGGCTAATTGCCCATGGAAAGCAAGGCCCAAGCTCCCTTCTTTCAGTGCTCCATCCCAATGGCAAACCTACCTTTTCCACA
>VZTB01015003.1:3194-13901 GCA_013397245.1 Thryothorus ludovicianus | reverse complement strand
TTTTGGGTGTTTAGTTTAGAGCAGGTTTAAATAGTTTCAAGAAAAGGAAAAAAAAAAAATGCAGTTTGGAGAACTTCTCTGCCTCAACTAGCAAAAAATTAACAAAAAGCAAAGGAGAGCTCTTTTTTGCTGTTTACACTTTGCCAAAAGCACAGGCTGTGTGAATCCGAAAAACTGTAGACTCTTATTTTTATGTTTTGAAAACAACTTCTTCAGGAATTTTAGTGTGTCTTCTTCACTCTCAGATCTAATTTTTAAAGGTACAACACTTATTTTTGAACTAAACAGATGAATGGGGATAAAATTTAGCATCAGTCTAGGACACAGGAGGAGATAAGCTTTAGTACCAAACACTTCCAAAGCAGCTCAAACCTCTTCATAAACTGCCAGTATCTCCTTTCAGTTGGAGTATCGCATGCATCAGATTCTTTGTATCCCTGACCCCAAAAGCCAAGGAGTTGACCCTGAGTCTCCCTTTGTGCTTTCTGTCAGAGGCTCCAGGAAGGACCATTATCCCCAACTGCAGTATGGAACACAGTTTTTACATCTTGCGCTGCCTGGACTGGCCTGAGTGCTACAAAATGAACTGTCTCCTGTTTGATTTGTTCAAAGTCTTGCCCTTGCTCAGGACCCCATTTTAAATCCTTCTTCTGTGTCATTTGATAGAGTGGGCTTGCAGTCAGGCTTTAATTTGAAACGTGCATTTTCCAAAATCCCACAAAGCCTAAGAAATCTTGTACTTCTTTCTTACTAGTTGGTGGAAACATTGCTTTTATTTTGTTGACTACATCCACTGGGATCTGATGATTTTCATTTTGCCATTTTATTCAAAAAACATGGATCATCTGTATAGGCCCCTTCACCTTTCATTTGTTTTCTGGCAAAACTGGCTTTCAGAAAGATTTGGAATATCATCTTCCCTTTCTCAAAAACTACACCTAATTTATTGCATTTCCTGTATTTCAGACATTTGGAAGTTTCACCCTGTTGCAGTGCAGTCTGGATCAGCCTATGGCAGATGTCAGGGCTGTGCTTCCACCCCTGGGGCAGTTGATTCCAGGTACACTGGATACCCATCCAAGTGAAAGCAAACTGAGGCCTGTACTCTGTTGCCAGAGGGACTGAGAAAAGTGTATTCGTGATATCAATTGTGGCACCGCTGAGCTGCCTTTGACTCCAGCTCATATTGAAGTTCCAACATGTCTGATACAGAAGCACTCAGAGGCAGCATGACTTAATTCAGGCCTCAATAGCCTACTGTCAGCCTCTGTTCTCCATTAGACTTGCACTGGCTGTATGGGGCTGTTTAAAGGTTAGTGAGACTTGCTGATCACTCCTTGGCTCTTCAGTCAACAAATCAGTTTATGAATGGGAGTTACAGAGTCTCTGTTGGAGTGATATTGCTGCTGCTGCACCATTGTGGTAGCAGTCGGTAACACATGTTCTTCAGCCTTCAGTAACTCCTCAACAGATGGGTCCTCTGTCTTGGTGTGAAAGACGTGTGCCTGCCAAGGAAGGCAGGAACCTCCCTTGTATAGTGGCAGAAGTATTGGAGCGCCAAATATAAAGACTGGCGCGCATGAGCAGCTCCGCTTGTAGCTGTGTGCCTCTATATAACCTGCCGGCCAGCCCTGAATGCCGTGGTAAGCCTCGGCTCAGTTCACCTGTCCTGAGGGCAAACTGTTCCGGAATCACAGGGACCCATAACTTGAATGCAAATGCAGCGACAATAGCGAAGAATAAAGGAGGACTCTGACTGGGGATGGCTTAACTAGTTTATTGGGAGTCAGGGCAGCACCCCCGCCTCACCTCCGAGTGTCAGCCGGACAGAGCAAGGAGCAAGGCTTGTGCACCGGTTTAAAAGGGGAGGTGGGGAAAAGAGAAAGGGTTAAGGGTAGACCAATGGGGGGGTCCCGGGTGTGACTTAGCCTGCTGAATGACACCCCAAGCAGCTAATCACCCCGGGGGGGAAGGGGGGTTCCCCAGCAGCAGCCTATCCCTCGACCCCCTCCAGAGAACTTTCCAGACTCTGGGAAGGGTCTCGAAGTGACAGATGTGCCACCAGGGAGGGGAAAGAACAGGGGGAAACCAATGGAACACAGAACACAGAACAAACCATGTAATGGAAACATTATAAAACAATTCAATTAATAAAAACCTTTTAAAACACACCACTACACTATTGTAATGGAAAATATCCCCTTCCCTGCAAATAGTTATAACTTTGAAATTACCGAGTTTTCAGGCAAAAATATGGGGAAAGTAATAACAGTTCTTGACTAGAATATATATACACACACATATATATAACAAGGCAAACAAACAACAACAACAGCAGCAACAACAAACAAAAAAACAGAAACCAAACAACAGCCTTCTCTCAGCTGTTGAGCACTTTCCCCTTTGGTGTAGTTACGATCACAGCCAGCAGGGGCGCTGTTGACTTCCAGACAGGCAGGGCAGGAGCGATGATTCCCCCGCAACTGCAGGGGGCGCTGTGGTGCGAGCTCAGTCGCCTCTCGGCATGTGGTAACGGTGGCTCAGCCGGCAGGAGATAGAAAAGCGGTTTCCTTTGCAACCTCACATGGGGAAGCCGATTTCAGTGCCCATCCAGGTCGTGAAATTAACTATAGCAGGAACCTCGGAACAGCAGGCTGGAATAACAGAGACGAGCACACTCGAGGTGGCAAACAAAGTTTAGCAAAGAGTTCCGAAGCCATGCCAGGAGCCAGAAGGTGTCAGTTCGAACACGGGGTGTCAGGTTAAAGTGTAGCAAAAAAAAATCTCAAAGCACCAGCAGAAAACAGCAGGGCTGGGTGGCAGCAGATGAGCTTTTGCAAGCAGCTGCTGCAAGTAGCTGAGAGACGCTCCCTCCGGGAAGGGGGAAGGGATTGGAGTTTCCTTTCCAGTGATGTCGGTGTTGAAAAGGTCCCAGTTCAACAGCTGCTCTTGCAATCAGACGCTCATCCACTATAAGGAGAAGCAGTGAAGGATGAAAACTCCACAGTGGTAGCAAACCCCCTCGGGCAGCAGCAGTCTGGCATCAAAACCACATCTGTCCCCACTCTGATCCCAAGAGTGAGAGACAGCAAGGGCCGAGCCTAGCCCCTCACCTCCCAGCCAAAATCTCACAGTATCTGCACCTCCCAAGGGAAAGTCCCTCAGCTAAGAGATGGTAGCAAACTTCATCCTTTCCCCTCCTCCTCCTTCCACCCACATCTTTTGTATCATAAGTGTCGTAGTTATCATCTCTTAGGCAAGAAATGGGAGAAAATTCCCTGAGAGAAGGAAAAAAAAGGAAAATTTCTAACCCCCAACATTATCCTCAAAGAGACCGGGCAAAGTTGTTAACTTCTTAATTTTCTCCATCTCCAGAGGAGCTATACCAAAAGCCCACTGATACCATTTTGGGTCCTTGAAATATCCTCTCTTGAGACAGTCTATTCCAAGGATGCACTGAGCTTTTTGGCCAGTCAAAATAAGATGCTTTTGCCCCTCAGTTCCAGTCAGGCTAATCCATCCTCCAAGACAGTCAGCTGTTTGGATCTTCTCCTCACTCCAGAAATACAAATGCATATCAGGGCATCAGGGTACACTGTGTACCAGTGTCTACTAAAGCCTGGTACTCCTGCGTGGCTACTGTGCCAGGCCATCAAATTCACACAGTCCAGTACACCTGGTTGTTATAAATGATCAGCACAATTTAGTTGATCAATAAATAAGGCAATTTATTAATTTGGTGATAAGGAATGAGCAAAGCAGCCCTGGAGACATGGGGAGTCTGCTCTACCAACATGTCTGTCCTTCCCTTGGTCACTGCCCCTTTTACAGGCAGTTTCTCGCTGCAATGTGCCATGTTTACTGCTCTGGGTACAAGCCCGAAAATGTTGGCCAGCTTACAGTCTCATAGGCAAGCAGCAGCAGTCACAAGCCCTCATTAAGTCCAGGCAAGGCTTGGACACATCATCAAGCCACACTCCCAGCAGCAGGCAGCAGCAGCAATCAAATCTCTACATGTTCGTTCAAGCCCACGGCAGTAACAAGTCTCTGCACAAACCCGTATTTCTCCTTATACATAAAGTGGGTGCAATTCATAATTATTTGTTACATAGTGGCAAAAATACATAATAGCAAAGTCAATAATTTACAACAAATTTATTTAAAACAAAATGATGAAATTATTATATTTTTCCTTTGTCTTATGTCCAGGTTTTACTTTAAGCTCAGTGTTCTTGTTTATATAAATCCCATGGTTTGTTTTCATAATGACACAAATCACCATATAACATCTCACAATCTCCCATCTTCTTTTTCATCTCATTGATTCGTGTCTGTTCTTCGAATCAAGATAGCACTTCCTGTGCGAGAGTCTGTTTGCTTTTATTCTTAGTTAATATCATTAGTTTGTGAGTTTTCCCTGAGGCTTCAAGTTTAGGATCGATGGGAACAGCTGAAATTTGCATGCCCTGGATTACTGAGTGTATGAGCCGAGTAAAACATGGAATTAGACATGGCAAAAACATTAACTCTAGAACTGAACACAATATCATGAATCTGTGGGAACTCAAGGCTTGTCTCTGGCTGCACTTAAGGCACAGAGACCCAGGCAGGGTGTTCAGAGACCTTAGCACAGGGCCCAAGACACCTGTGGTTTGGATTTTAGCCCATGGGAATGATTGCCAGCTTTAAGAGAAGAATTGCAAGTCACAAGAGTTTAAATAGAATAATAATAAGTTTGTTACAGGCTGAAAAAGTAGATTTTGGGTTTTAGTACATGGGGGTAAGTGAGGCCAAGATGGAGGAACCTCGTGTTTTTTTAGGTTTCTTCCTTCTTGTATTTGTTTTAGTTTAGGGCAAATTTGGGGAAAAAACCTCTGGATGGAGTTATTTTAGAAAATGAATTTAAACTGCCCCTCCCCCCAGTTGGTTCGGGTCAGGAAAAATTTCCTTGGAAGAAAGTGGAAAAAAGTTGTTTATTTAACAGACAAAGCACTCCCCAGCACAACAAATGAGCAACACTGAACAACAAAACCTCTCGCCGCTCCGCAGAGATGCTAAATTCAGAAAGTCTCTCTCGTGAACTGTAGCTCGGCTCAGTTGCTGTTGGTCCTTCTGGTGCTGGGAAAGGCTGGGCCCAGGCCAGGCCTGGTGGGCCACAGGTGTGAGCTCCTGGTGCCTTTTTGGGTGTATAGTCTAGAGCAAGTTCAAACACTTCTAAGAAAAAAGGAAAAAAAACCACAGTCTGAAGAACTTCTCTGCCTCAGCCAGCTAAAAAAATAACAAAAAGCAAAGGAGAGCTCTCTTCTGCTGTCCACACACTGCAGACAACACAGGCCGTGTGTAGGAAAGCTGAAAACTCTTATCTTTATGTTTAGAAAACAACCATCTCAGACATTCCACTGCGTCTCCTTCACTCTCAGATCTAGTTTTTAAAAGTACAACACTTATTTCTAAACTAAACAAACAATTAGAGATACAATTTAACATCAACTAAAAACACTTCTTCACCTTCTCCATTTTCTGCTGTGATGGTGACACTGGTGATTGGTTTAGAGTAGAGGCACACTGTGTAACAAAAGTGATAGGAATTTGAAAATATTTGTAAATAATGTAAACATAGTTTTTAGTATAAAATATTAACTCTGCCTCAAGGACGTGTGGATTGCCTTCGACCGTCCTGGTGGAAGGAGCTCAACAGGTCAGAGAAAGAATGTTATAGATAAGAAAAAATAACCTTGGAAGCAAGACCTGTACAGTTTCAGCTTCTTTCACCTCGGACATGGAAAAAAGGACTTTTTATTGTCCAAGAAGAATTTCTGCAGAAGCAGAAAAACCCAACATGAATCCTGCTTTCTTCCACCAGACTCTGTTAAACAATTGATTACACCAAGATCTTTGAAAGACAGAATTCCATTTCTGAACTGGGACATGTGCTAGTCATTTAATATCTTCTGCTGTCTGGGTAATAACCTCTCTGTTATCATCAATTTGTAAACAACATTCAGACATATTAAATTTCCCACAAATTCCACTTTCTTTAGTTAATAAATAATCTAATGACATGCGGTTTTGGGTTTTGGTATACTGCTGCTTCTTTTAATTGTCTTGGAACACTCTTTGCTAATTGTTCTTGAAATTGGTTCTGTACTCCCCCTTTGTCTGTTAGACCCTATATACTTTCTTTAGTAAAGAAAATATATTTTTGTTCTTTGGGATAAGGCAAACTCAGACACGTTCCTTCTGGTGTAAAATTTCGGGCTACCCAAAATGATCGTCCAGCTATGCCACATGATGCCAGCTGATATCTGTCATAACACAGAATTCATGTATGCGTTGGCTATAAATACATATTTGGTGTGACGGCCAATGTGTACATGCTTCTAGCATTTGGAGCAGTCTCTGGTAGCTTGTAGAAGTATTAAGCACATCAGTATCCACCATTTTAGAGGTCCGGTATGATTTAGTCTTCTGCTTCCCCAACCTACTGGGTTGCCACCAGCAGTTGGGCAATGCATCTTCTCAGCAGCAAGAATAGAGATCAATCTGGCCTTGCCTTCTTGTAATTTATAATGTGCTTTTACTCTTTTTATTGCTGCTTCTCTCACCGAGTTTTAACCTTGTCCTAATTCTTAGCTTTAATATAAAAATATTCAGGTACCCAATTGTTTAAACCGAACTCTATTCTTTCAATTTTTACCTGTTGTTGGAAAGAATTGTTTATCTCAAAATGAAAAATTCTCTACCACTCTTTACTTCCTTTTAAAAGATGCCCTGTCTTGACTGCAATAAAATACAAACAAATTACAAACACTAACAAACTGACAATGGTGGCACTTTAAAATTCATTGATTTTCACACAGTTTCATCTCATGTGTGGGTAGGTTCTTAAAAAAGGAAGGTGAAAATTTGGCCTACCAGCCTGATTATTAAAAAGAAGTAAAAACTTCTGGCTAATACAAATTGACAGAGTCCACATGAAGAAATGGTTATTACATTTAGGTACTGAGTTTGCTGCTTGCAGTTTTTCTGCTCTCAAATTGTTTTCTTTATCTTTGATGCAGGGACATTTTGCATTCCTAGAAAAGAGAAAAGAAACAAACTTTCTCGGAAAAATATGCTTGAGTGAAAGAAGTTGTTAATTGCATTAACTTATTCATGTGGAGTTTTAGCTTTTAAGGAGTGAGACTGCTTTTAAAACAAGTTTTGCAACAGTTGCAGTCTGTGAAACAGGCATCCCCTTTTTGCCTTGGAGCAGTTTGCCTTATCAGTTTGTGTGGGAACCAGGGCTTGTCTCTGACTGCCCTGGAGGCTCAGAGACCTGGGCAAGGGTCTCAGAGACCCTGGCACACAGCCCAAAACACCTGTGATTTGGATTTTGGCCCATGGGAATGATTGCCAACCTTAAAAGAAGAATTACAGGTCACAAGAGTTTAAATAGAGCAGTAGTGAGTTTGTTACAGGGTATAAAAGTAGTTTTTGGGTTTTGGTACAGGGGGGTAGGTATTGTCAAGATGGAGGAACCTCGGGCTTTTTGAGTTTCTTACTTCTTCTTCACCTTCTCCATTTCTGCTGTGACAATGGCACAAGTGATTGGTTTAGAGTAGAAACTGACTGTCTAACGTAGATGATAGGTATTGGAAATTAGTTGTAAATAATGTTATACGTAGTTTTTAGTATAAAAGATAAACCCTGCCTCTCAGGCAGGCAGAGAAGAGAATGCCTTCAACCGTCCTGCCAGAAAGACCTTGGCAGTGCAGCGAAAGAATGTTTTAGATAAGAGCGAATAAACAACCTTGAACACAAGACCTGAAGAGTTTCTGCCTTCTCTTTCATCTCTGGCTAGGGAAAAAGGACTTTAACATCACCAGGAAAAACTGCAAAATAGCAGAGAGAACCCGACAAGTTTGTTCCTTTTATTTCAGTGATTTCCTTTTCGGCATTGTGAAAAATTAAGTTCACTTTCTTGGTAGAATTTAAAGAATTTAATAAAAGACAATAAGGACAAGGCAATGAAGCAAAATACACGGCCGGGGGTGTCTCTGGCTGACAGTCAAGAGCATACTTGCTGTTTTAGAGATACCCTCTTAAATATGTATATTTAAACTTTTCTAAAAACTTATTTCCATGTTTCTAGGAGCTGTTTTGCATGGTCACTCCTTGGTCCTGCCTTTTTAGAGCATGCATGTTTCTTGACTGTGGTTTTAATTAATTCTTCTTATCAGTCTTAATTTGGGCCTTGGCCTATAATTTCTACAGATGGTCGGTGCTGGTAGCCGGTCTATCAGTAGCAGATGTCTTCATGTCAGCAGCAGGAGTCTTCACTGGGTGTTATCTTGACCAGGCAGTCAGTTCACTTACTACAAAGATACTTTATCAACTTACTTTACTCCTAAAGAAAACTGTATCTTTAAAACCATTTCCATACCACACATATCATATTCACCCTACATGGGTGAGAAAAGAAAAAAACCCCAGTTCCATAACNTTTACAACAGACTACAGATTGGTGGGGGAGTTCCCAACAAGATAGGAGTTGCAGAATTGGATTCAGGACTTCAATTTGCCAATTCTGGCATTTTACAACAAAATACACAAAAATCAGAGGGACATGGGTCCCCTCCAATCAGGAGCCCTTTAGCTCCACACAAAACCTCACGTAGACAAAGGAATTAAATCTCCAAATTCACATAAAAATCTCTAAATTCATGTACCACAATTTCCACAATTCCCTCAGAGAAAGATGTGTTCAAAGTTCTAAGCTTACAGAAGAAACTACAATTTTCACAATTCCTTGAACCATCAAAGATATTTTTGACAATTTTTCCCCCCTTAGAGATAAAATTTAAGGTGGATTGAGAGGCCCCAGTGTTTACTAGGAAGCATACTTCCTCTCAATCTGCACCCACCCTAAATGTTAGCAAGGGCTCCGGTGTGGTGGGTCCCTGGTATAATGGGAGCCCCTGAGACTCCTAACAATTAATCTCTATTATCTTCTGGACTTCCTCCTCCTGAGGGTACCAGTTATCTTTGCGGACAGTCCCACTTCCAATGTCCCTTCAGATTCCTTCCCAGATGCTGTTTGGGTCAGCTCTCCCCTGCCGAGGAGGGAATGCCTCTGCCACATCCTTGTGGCAGACCCCGTCCCTTCTATCCCGGGGAACCCTTTGGACCTTTTGGCTTATTCCTCCACGGCTGTAAAAATTCTGCCATCACTTTTGTCTTTGCTTTCTCCTTTTCCTTATCCCTTTTTATGTACACTTGCTGTATTTTTTCTAATCAGTTCATCCAGGGACTTATTCTGTCTTCCTCTAGTCCCCCCACGACTGCCTGTGGGTAGTCATTTTGCCACAGCTCAAAACCGTTCACTTTTCCAGTGAGCCAAACAAAATTCTTAAGAGAAAATCCGAATTTTTCTACATACAGTCTGCATTTCCTGGATATTCTTTCCTCCTTGTGCTCACTCTCCTTATCACACACCATATCTCAGAGCTGGTCCCTGTCCTGCCACAGGGTCCAAACGCTGTTCTCCCCCCAGCACTCCTGGCAGGTACGGCCGTCAGCATCTCAGGCCGCTGGGGCATGCTGCAGCCTCCTGGGGCCAGGGGCCACTGCCGCCCCTGCCCGGGGCTGGCAGGGTTAAGCACTGCACAGTGCTGAGCCCCGGCTGCCCCACAGTGCCCCACAGGCCCCAGCCCATGCTCCCGGTCCCGCATCTCTGTGCCTGGTCCTGCATCTCCTTGCCTCAAGCATATCCCTTTATATTTTTTTCAATCAATCTTTTTCTAACACAGAAACACTATTTATTCATCTATTCATCCAATTCTCTTTTAAATACCTTCACAAAATTCAACACAAACTAATTCTATCTGTTCTATAAGGTGGCAATATAAGCTCTTTGGCAACTTATATTCTGGCTACACAAAATAACAATGTTTTACTATTATCTCTATAGTTACTTTTGGGTGAACGCATAATCTCTCCCAAGACTTCAGCATTCTCTTTAAGGAACTTTCCAGGCTATTATGGGATTGTCGTCCCTTCTGCCGGGGCCCCTTCCTAGCTTTACTCTTGCAACTCTCCATGGGTGTTTTTTTAGGTTTATTTGTGCTACATTCTGAGGGTGTTCTTCTAGGTTTATCTTACTACAGGGAATGTGGTGTTCGGGATATCCTGAGGGAGATGGGGAGCAGTAGCAGGGTTTGAAAAAGCCGTCGCAGGTGTGTTCAGAGGGAGAGAGGGAGGGAGAGGGGAAGGAGTAGCAGGATTTTGGCTGTATGTTCCCCAATCCTGAGTCTCATGTTCTGCAGGTGGTAGTGCTTGTGGAGGGTATGGAGGGGGAAGGTTATTTAAAGGGTCCCAGGACTTTTTATCCTTTTCTATCTCCCCTTTAGTTCTTAAGGCATATAGCGGTAATGGCTCACTTCCGTGCCAACATGCTGCATACTCACTTTCTTCTCAATTAAAAGGTTCTTTTTTATTTACATACACGTTCAATGCCTGACATATCCAACTCTCAAAATGATGGGAATGAAAAGAGGGCCAGGAGAGCAACTCCTTTGAAATGGCCTTTATTAAAGTGATTTCAGCTCGGGAATGGGGGGTGCCGGTGCCACCACTCTCTGGACGCCGCAGAGGAGGAGGAGTGCAGGCAGCTTTGCCCTGAGGCAGAGCTGGGGCTTCCGTCCTCACGTGGGTCCCCAGGAAGTC
>VZTB01015002.1:292043-355989 GCA_013397245.1 Thryothorus ludovicianus | reverse complement strand
TTGTTTCTGTTATGGTGGTTGTTTTACCTGCTAGCAGTCTTTGTCTAAAGACTTGATAAGACCTTTTAGCCTATATTATTCTGTGTTATTTTTAAAGTATCTGAGTTTAATATTAAGACAAGATGCATCAGCTGTTATATAAAAATGCAAATCAGAGATAAAATAGAAAATATGCAGAAACAGTCTCAAGGCTAGCGCTGTGCTTGGATTTTATTTGTACATGTTTATGTTAAACTGTAAACAAAAGTCATCTCCCTCGCCAGCATCATCTGGAAATGTGTTACAGTGTGAACAGAAGAAATAAAAAAACTGGAAAGAAAGTACTTACAATTATTTTTACCATGCTGATAAATATCATTAAGAAAACATATTATTTAACAGACATTCTTATTCATTCTGGTTTGCCTTATGAAGTCCTATCCTAAATCCTCCAAAACACCCCAAAACAAAACAATTCATGACAACCAATGTTTTTATTCATATTTCTAAATGTAAAATAAAGGAAGTATCTGACACACATAATTCCTGCAGTGCGATAAATTTCCAAAGGATTAGTTTTCGTGAAAACATATTTGAAATTCTTGAACAGAGATATTCGAGTCAATCAAATATCTTTCAGCCATAAATAGATAAAGATGACAGTGCTAGTGTAAAGTTGAGGTTCTTATAGATTCATACACCTTATGAAGAGAGATGGGGCAAAAAGCAGTTCTTTGACTTTATTGGCCAACTTCACTTCTAATTTTTTTATGACCTAAAAAAGGTTATTTTAAATGTGATTTCCTTACTTCAGTTACCCAATACTTATCAATAACTAAAAAAACAAGAACCTTCTGCCTTATCTGAAATTCTCATCCTACACTAATTATCAAATCCTCTCAGAATCCTTTATTTGCCTATCATTATCAGTAAAGTAGGCAACACAATATATCTGTCCTATATTTTTTTGAAGCATGAGCAGAAAAGTACTCTTGGTTACTTTCCTGGTTTTAATACACACTGATTTATTTTGTCTGGTCATTCTATAGCTATATTATATTGCTTATATTTTGAAAATACTATCTTCCTGCTAAGTGCAGCCTTTAAAACTAAATGTTCTTAGTAAACATTCTAATTTTGATTATAACTGTGATTTATACAATATTCTAAGTTATCTATAATTTCTTCCTCAGTGTTATTATGTATATTATAAAGACACAAAGATGTAGGTGTGTCTTCTTCTGATGGTAACTATGTCAAATGAGAAAGTTCTTTTGCCTTACTCTTCCCCTTTGGTACAATATCCTCCTTCTGGAGATTACCACAGGCTGGTGTCTGCCAGCTGAGGTCTGCCTAGGGTTTCTTCATCACCATTTCAATTAAATAAGGTGGTTTAGTTCAGAAAAATAAAATAACAACTCTCTACTTGCCCATCAAATTTGGATCAAAATGGATTAAGATGAAATCACACAAACATTTCTGCTGTCACAGCTGATGAGGCAGTAACCTATTCAGACAGCCCAGCTGCAGGTAGTGGTTGTGTGACAGCATTGCTGAGAGTCTGAAAACTTTCTACAACATAAACCACAGAGTAAATAACTCCTATTCTCTTAGGAAACATGTCTACCACCTCTTAAAAGCACCAGACACCAGTCTTACAAAAAAAAAAGAAAAAGTAGAGAGAAAGAAGTGGCAGATTCTGATCTTGTTTACATTCAGGCACATCTAAAAACTTAAACATTTAAAGTGATACTATATAGAATTACTATTAGTCATATTTTGCAGTGCAACAGTCTGGATATGGTTGGTATATAATGCAAATATACAAACAGCAGTCAAAATACTTAGGAACATCAAGATGGCTGAAAGATTTTGCAAGCACTTTAAAATTCCTCTATGATATGAAAAATCCTTGCTTGTTTGATGGCCCCATGGAAAGTAATGGGAGTGTTGCAAAGACTAATGGCTGCATAACAGAGCTGATAAATGTGCAAGAGAGAGAACAGCAACTTAAGATCATACGACATTTTGTATGGCACAATTTAATATTCCAGAATTTATAATGCATATCTTTATCTAAGTAAATAATGACAGAGTTGGGGTTGGTGCACATTGTGTTCAATTCTTACAATAAAAAGCTTTAATCTGAAAATAAAATACATTGAGAAACTATTGTCAAGTAAATATTTATCTTGATGAACCTCCATGAGCCCAAGAGAAATAGCAAAATAATCAATGAACAGGATAAATTCACTGACAGAAAAGGAATATAATCTCCAATTATGGGATTTCTAAGCCCACATTAAGTCTTTAAATCTTAACTTGCATTAACTAAGTTGCTGTGTTTATACTTCAAACTCAGGAAACTCCACATGTCCAGTCACTTATTGAATGCATTTGTTACTAAAAACCAAGCAGATATATTTTCAGGAATAAATAATATGTTTTTTCCTCTAAATTCCACAGATAGGATTATAAATAGCACCTATGACTAATAATCACTTCTAAATTTTTTTTCGGAATCACTCCATAAGTAAAGTAGAATTGTTAATACAGTAAAGCAATTGTTTTGATTTCACAACAAAACTTCCATCCAGTAGAGTCAAATACCAAGACTCCCACTAAAGGCTATCATATTTAAGATTTCACTTCTGATCTAAGGAAAACTAAAATATCACGCCAGGTATTTGAAAGAACAATCCCAAAAATCATGAATTGTGTTTAAGAGTATTGTCCAAATATTTCCTATTGCAGCTGAAGACTGTTTAAACTTAGTTTCCCAGGTGTATCAATAGTTTGTGGTGTTTTCTGTCCCTCAGAACTGCAGAGTAGTATTATCTACATTACTGAAAACAGAAATATGAAAGGCTTGGGGTCTTTTTTACTGCTCTAACTTTTTATCTTTTCAATATTTGAAAATGAAGAAATTAAAAAACTGTGATGCACCACATTTTCTCCTTAAATTTTAATATTTTTTAATGTTTTTTTGGTGCCCCATATTTTACCATTTGACTTAATAATAGCTTGTTTAAGACAGTTGATATCATAGAAGATATAGGATAAACTCTAGCATCTTCTTTTTATAATGTTTAAATTTAATTTCTTATAGTATTGCATACTAACAATGACGTATTAATGGAAACTAGAAATCTGAAATCCTTTCCTGCAAAATTCTTCCTAAATAAAAAGTTATCTGCTATACAGAAAAAGGGTGAAATAGCAAATTTCAGTATTACTGTATGAAATGTTCTGTTCTTTCAGGCATGTTGAAAAAGTAGCAGTGACATTTTGTTGTCTTTCCTTATACACTTTTCCAATACGCATTGATACCAAATTAAGAACACTAATTATTGAAGTGACTGTGATGTGGGAAGATACTGCTCTCCCAAGCAGACTCTTTCACTCACAGACACCATACTCTAACCACTGCATATAAAATGGAACATATCTCAGAACTCTTAGTCTCTTCCTTTTGAATTTAGGAAATTATGAAATACACTTGGAAGTTGGACTTTGCTTCCAAATTTGTTTTTATAAAATAATTGAAATTTTGCACAAAAGGTAAAATCTTCCTCCCCCTCTGCACTGTTTTTCTGTTCAAAAATTCCAAATAATATAATTTGCAGATTAAATACAAACCCTAGTTCTTTGTTTGTATCTGCCAGAGAGATGAATTGTTATCTCTCACTTTTTATATGACTGGGAAGTGCAAAAACCAGCAAAAACACCTTTTTCTTGCAGGTTTAATAAATTCTGACTGAAATGTACTATTATTAAATATCATATTAAAGAAAATACAGTTAGAATTATCAGACCATGGGACTAAAGTCAGCCAAAATTAGTACATTTTCAGTATTCTCATAAGTAGTGGAAAGCCTTCTCACTGAGATTTGAAGAAATCAATGTGATTAGACACAGGGAAATCTTTTTAAAAGTCACGGAGTTGGGTGCATGAATGAAGAGTGAGTGTAGCTGACTAAATCTGCAGCCCTGAAAATTCCATGTCTTAATTCATGGCCACCAGATGTGAGGAAACTCTACCATGATAAAGAAAATTCTGTACTCATCTTGGGTTTTATGTCCTTTTCCTAAATATGCACTACTGACCAATATCCATGATTTGTTTGCTTGATTCAGAACAGCAGTTCTTGCCTCCTCAGAGAAACAAGACATGGCTTAATGCTTTCAGTCCCAGAAGGTATTCCCAATACTGACTTTTTATTTACTATCAAATGAAATAAAAAATACCATGCATACCAGGAATGTTGCATTAGCAATCTTTTGCATTAAAAACTGTAAATGAAACATATGTACGTGGAATATATTTAAAATGGGATAGCACAAATTGGTAATTTGGTACTGTTACTCAATGGTCGAAATTAATTCCACAAAGAACTCTGTTTAAAGAAACTTTGAGTTGGAAATTATCTTGTTTATTTTTAAAAGCAACTGTTATTTTCGATAGCCTGACTCGGCATTTATGGATCCCATATGTGCTTTGAAGATTCTCATTTATAAAAGTACATTTTTTATTTTCACTGATAAGAGACATTCATGATTTCTGAAGAAATAGAGTGGGCTCTGTCAAAAATCTAATGAGTTTTTACCCTCCTTTTTACTTCTAAATGCAAAAATGTTTCCAATTTGGAAAGGAGAAAATGAAAACCATACAAATCTATGTGGAGGTAAGAGTGCCTCGAAGTAGAAAGCAAGCTCTGCTTCAAAATTGCATGCAAATGCTCTCTTTTACACCTTTTAGCACTTCCTTTGCAAGGGATACTCTTCTCGAATGCTTAAGCTGCATCCACATTACTCCAACATTTCTTGCAGCAATTTAACTCCTTTCTTTATTGCTCATGACTTACTTTGAGCAATGTCTGTATGAAGGAGCTCAATGGGGATTCAAAGGGGGGGGGAAAGGAAGTCAAGGATAATGCTCCTGTTCCAGATTCAGCATTATTTCTGAAAAAGCAATTGGCAAAAAACTGTTTGCAAAATTAACTTCCAGAATAAGTGAGAAGCGTGAATACTTTTTGCAGCTGATTTATCTTTTGGGGCTTTGTGGTGTCTGTGTAATGGGAACTAATGGTCTTGAGGAAAAAAAAAGCTTTTATTACTACAAGTTGACTTGCTGCCAGAAATTCTTCAACCTCTGCGCCTTGCAGTCAATCAGCCACTTGAATAGCCTGGACTTACAATCTTAGGAAAATTTTGCCTGAAGGCACAGTAAAAAACCTAACACACTCAAACAGTAGAAATCCTTTGGTATTGCTTCCCTTTCTGAAGACATAAAAAAAAATCAAAAAAAATCTAAATAAACACCCATCATGCCTAAAAAAATAATGAATAACTGAAAAAAAAGGTTTTTAAATGTTGTGGAAGTAAAAATAATTACATAAACAACATACCTCATTACTGTTTGGGAGTCCTTTTGAATACATTTTTTACAAGACCACAAAGGCAAAAATAATCATGGATGGAGGTCCTAATCTATCATGGCAGGTGTTAGAGAGCTTACCAGAAAGGGACTGGTAACTCTGCCAATAGCTAGCTACAAACTCTAATTTTAGAAGTCTTCAGGTTCTCCAAAATTTCTTTTGTAGTACTCTGATCCCTGAATTGGATTTAGCATCTGGAATCCCTGCTTGTAATTTACTATTTTGTCTGTCTGAAGTAACCCTTAAGGAGCAGTAAATGAGTTGCCTTGGAAGCCTTGTTGTTGATGGCAACATGACTGAATCTCCACCCTGAATTTCTGCTCTTTTGACTTAAGAGGTCTGCACAGCTGCCAAGAGTTTAATTGTTCTCAAACTCTTTGCTGGATTACAACTCCTAGCAGCAGACTTGTGCTTTGTGTTCAGATATTTCATGATGCTTCCTTTCTCTTTTTCTGCTGCATAAATTAACTTCACAATTGTATGAGTTTTGGTTGCAATAGAGTACATTCTCTTCATACCAGCTTGTAGGGTGCTATGTTTTGGATTTTTGACCAAAACAGTGTTTATAACTGTCATGATTTGACCCAAGCTGGCAACCACACAGCCACTTGCTCACTCCCTCCAAGGTGGGACAGGGGAGAGAATCTAAAGAGTAATGGTGAAAAACTCATAGGCTGACATAAAAATAGTCTAATAGAGAAACAAAACCCATGAGCATAAGCAAAACAAGGAATTCATTCACCACTTTCTATGGACAAGCAGGTGCTCAGTTATCCCCAGGAGACCAAGGCTCCCTCAGGCATAACAGAGACTTGGGAAGAAGTCATCATCACACTGAACATCCTCCACTTCCTCCTTATTCCCCAGTTTTATATGCTGAGCATGACATCTTATGGTCTGCAATATCCCTTTGGTTCATTGAAGTCAAAAGCAAAATGAACACATCCCTTAATTATCAACACCATTTCCAGCATAAATTTAAAACAGGGCCCCATACTAGCTACTGTGCAGAAAATTTGATCTGCCCCAGCCAAAACCAGCTCAATAGCTCGAGATGTTTTAGTTATTGCTGAGTTTGCACAGTGTCAAGGTCATTTCTTCACCTCACTCCACCCCACAAGCAAGAAGACTGGGGGTGCACAACAACTTGGGAAGGGACACAGCTGGAAAAACTGACTTCTGGCCAAAGGGAAATTCCATGCCACATTGTGCTTTTCAGTAAAAACCAAGGGAAGAAGGAGAAAGGGAGATACATTTGGGATAACACACTGTTCTCCCAAAGGAACCATTATAAAAGGATAAAGTCCTACTTTCTTGGTGGGTTGATTTTGCACGGTCTGGTTTATGGTAGCAGGGGGACACAGAGGTGGCTTCTGTGAGAAGCTGCTGGAAGCTTCCACCGTGCCTGGCAGGGCAAATTCCTGATGGCTCTGAAGATGAACATGCTGCCAAAGCTGGGCCAATGAGAGAGGAAGATAACATCTCTGTGATGACATATTTAAGAAGAAAATCAAATCAAAGTGGGCCATTAGCAGGTTTTTTCCTAGACAGAGAAGAAAAGGAGCTGAGAACTTATATGAGAAACAACATGGGGACACGAAGGTCAGTGCAGGAGGGCAGGAGGTGCTCCAGGTGCCAGAACTGAGATTCTTCTGCAGGCTATGGTGAGACCATGGGGAAGAAACTGTGCCCTGCAGCCCATGGGGATCCACGGGGGATTCAGAGATCCCCCCACAGCCCATGGGGATCCATGGGGGATGCAGAGATCCACCAACAGTCCCTGGGGTTCCACGGGGGATGCAGAGATCCACCCACAGCCCATGGGGATCCATCGGGGATGCAGAGATCCATGCACAGCCCATGGGGATCCACAGGGGATGCAGAGATCCACCCACAGCCCATGGAGGAGGTGCCCATGTGGAGTGGGTGGATGACTGGAGGAGTCTGTGATCCAGTGGGAGACCTGGTGGAGAGAGAGGAGGCCTCTGGTTCCAGGCTGGAGCAGCCTGTCCTTGGAGAACTACTCCTCATGGAAGAGTGATCCATGCTGCAGCAGTTTGGGAAGGCCTGTGTGCCCTTGGGACAGATTAATGTTCCAGCAATTTTGGGAGAACTGCTGCCCATGAGGTTTGGAGCAATGTTGGAGAAATTAATGGAGAACTGTCTCCCATGGGAGGGACCCCATGGTCTCACAGGGGAAGGACTCCCTCTCCCTCAGCAGCAGAGGAAAACCTCAGATGATGAACTGAGCAGAACTCCCAACCCCCTGCCTCCCTCTGCTATTGGTGGGAAGGAGCGAGGGGTTGGGGGAAGAAAATATGTTTTTTATGGGTTTATTTTACTTCTCATTATCTTTTGATTTTGTTAGTAATAAACTCACTCTAAGCTGAGCATGTTTTGCCCTTGGAGTGTTTTCTCCTGGTCCTTATCTCCTCATGAGCCCTTCATTATATTTTTTGTCTT
Organism: Thryothorus ludovicianus; assembly: GCA_013397245.1. Taxonomy (NCBI): domain Eukaryota; kingdom Metazoa; phylum Chordata; class Aves; order Passeriformes; family Certhiidae; genus Thryothorus; species Thryothorus ludovicianus. The sequence goes on along the minus strand of VZTB01015002.1, from coordinate 348,109 downwards.
CTCTGCCCAGCTGGGGCAGGGGATGGTGAGTGAGCAGCTTTTGTGGGTGCCAGGCATTTGGCCAGCATCTCAAATCATGAAACTTAAAAATGGCTGAACATCTGGAAAACAGTAAATAGATTCTTTGTTTTGCTTTGCTTATGTGTGAAGATTTTGTTTTACCTATTAAACTATGTTTATTTCAACCTATGAGAATTCTCACTCTTACCCTTTTGATCCTCTCACATATTCCACTGGGAGGGGAGTGAGAGACCACTTGCATGGTGCTGAGCTGCCTGCTGAGGTTAAACCACAATAACAATTATACAGTTTTATTTAAAGAAAAGTTTTAATTACATTTACTACAGGTTTGGGTTTTTTTAGTTCTTAAATAAAATAATGAATTTTTATTTATTCTTATGTCCAGGGCCCCCATAGAGGAGGAAAATTTTAGTTATTAGTAGGGATGCCAATTAGAAGCTAGTTTGCTGCATTATATTAATTATCTGAATATTATAATGCAGAAATGTAATGAAACCAGCTGCAAAGATCATCACAAGGCACATGCAGATGCAGCATGGTGTAAAAAGAGAACAACTAAAAAAATCTGAGAAATAGTGAAGAAGATACGTAAAATATTTTTCAAATTATATAATAATTCTCTTTATAGCAGTGCTCTGCACTAGAATGTAAAAATATTTCTATATAGAAATGGAAGCAAGAATCTGGATGACCAGGTTGTTTAATCAGCAATTATTTTCCTTTAGCTGAATACAGGAAATCACCAGAAAGGTAACTATATGTTATGATACGTATTTTCTTTTTTTTTTCTCTTTACAAACTATGCTCTGAAAGACATCTTTCTTGTCTCAAACACCAATATAAAACTACATTTTCCAAGGTAATATCATTATCACATGCCAAACCTGATAGTGTATTCCACTCTTTAGAGTGAGATATTTATGGTGAATCTCAACAAATAAAATTTTTCAGCATTTTTTCCATATTTTATTTTAATTTAACTACTACAAAGGCAACAGTTTTTTTTCTATTCAGTTCCTCACTTCTAAATGATACTGTATTCCTTTAAAATTCTGAGGAACATAATAATTGATTAGGTGAAGTCCCCTGTGGCTAGAAAAAAGGAAAAATCACATCTGTCTTAAAAAAGGGTTTAAAAATTAAGACTCTGGGAACTACTGACCGTTCAGCCTCTGTGCCCAATGAGCTTATGGAAGAGGAGGTTTCCTGGATGTTACACCAAGGCATGTGAATGACAAGGAAGTAACTGGAGATATCAATATTGCTTCATGAAACACAAATTCTACCTGACTAATCTCTAGCCTTTCACAATGGAGTGGCCATGTTAGTGGGTAAAGAATAACAGATGCCTTCTGTAAGGCCTTTGGCACAATCCCACACAACACTGCTAAAATGGACATACGTGGTTTGATGGATGGGCTATCCAATAGGTAAGGAATTGGAAGGATGGAGGTATTGAAAGAGTTGCAGTCAATGGCTTAATCTCCAAATGGAGATCAGAACAGTGTCCCCCAGGGGTCCACGTTTGCCCTGTTAGACAGTGGCAGTGAGCATCTCCAGCATCTGGAGGACACCAAGCTAAGTGGTACAGTTGATGTACTTGAGGAAAAGAATTCCATCCCTAGGCACCTTGACAGACTTGAGGATTGGGCCTATGTGAACTTCAAGAATCACATCAAGGCAAAGTACAAGGTGTGTAGCTGGGTCAAAGCAAACTGATGTATAGGCTGGGTGTTGAATGGAGTGAGAGCAATCTCACAAAGGAATCTCAGTTACAATACCAGTAGATATTGGTAGCTATTTTTTTCAACTGAAAGAGGGTGCGTTTAGATTAGATATGAGGAAAAAATTTTTCACATTGAGGGTGATGAGACACCAGGGTAGGCTTTCCAGAGAAGCTGTGGATGCTCCTTCCATGGTGGCAAAGATCAGGTTAGACAAGCCTTGAAGCAACCTGATCTAGTGAAAGGCATCCCTGCCCAGGCAGGAGTGGGATAGGAACTAGGTGATCTTCAAAGGTCCTTTACAACCAAACTTGAATGTGCATTAAATATCACATGAAGCTTTGTGGTGTATTTTGTGGAGGATTTTCTTCAGATTTGTTTTCTGCATTGCATAGCAAAACTATAGAATCCTAAAAGAACCAAGTTTTTCCACATTCTCTTAAAATTATTTTATTTATATATATAATTTGTCTTGATAATATGACTGTAGTCAGTTGCTTTTAGTAAAGACTCCTTCAAAGTCGACAAGAAAGCAATAAATCTTATATTCATGCCCACGTGCATTCATACACATTTTGTTCACACAGAAAGTAAGCATGAAACAAACTTTGTGCTTTCTAGACAATTTGAGAGAAGAGTAATGTGAATTACTTTAGGAACTATTTTAGGGGCCAGATGATGTGAAATAAAGTATAATAGGTCACAAGAGGCCAAATCAGATTGTCAAGGTGCTGGACCACCTCTGATGTGGCAGTGATCCACCCAATACTCGGAGGAAAGGGCTCAGTAGCTATGCACCCACTGTGCATGGCAGGTCCAGACAAGGAAGCCCACTCTATGAACTGCAGCTCTCCAGTGGCAAGTATGAATAGAACCCTCATTTTCTACTTAGAAAGGCTTCCTACTGAATTAAAGATGAAGAAAATACACTGAACTCTCACTGCAAGTCTGCCTGTTAGGCTGTTTCCCTTAAGGACTATTGTACTTTGTTCAAACTTACAAATGACAGTTTTAAAATACACAAAAGTGTTTAACTATGGCACACATGCCTTAGTTTAAAGGATCAATACAACAAAGAATTGCTAATATGTATTCTTCCTGAGTACAGTCATTGTATGCCAAACTGCTTAATTTATTTATGAACATCAGCTGCTTTTGTAGATGTATTCATTTCCATCTGCATTGCATCTTTTTTTTTTTCTACTTCATGAAAATTCACGAAAACAGAATTCTGCAAGACCAATAATTGGCATATAAAATACACACTAATTTGCTAGGGTTAAAAATAGCAAGAGCATGGAACTTAATAGAAAATTCATAGCCATTCCATTTTACTGCTTCTTTTTCCTGCTTTCCCCAGTCCCCCCACATTTCCCATACTGTCCTGTGACTCATGCAGGTTTAGTAATACTAAATGCTTGCCTAGTAAATTACCCTGGGTGCACTGCAATATATTTGAGAGTGCTGCAAGTAATAATCTGCAGTTATTTCCAGTATCACTGAAATGCATCCATTACAGTTTTCAATTCTCACTACCACCTTTCACTTGTATGAATTTTGGATTCAGTCCCCATTATACCACTGATTGCAACAAGAATTTTCCTTGCTGTCTTTAATGTGAATATAAGATAAAGATCATAGTCAGGGTAGCAGCTCCACAATCCATGATCTAAAATCTCTATTTCCATTAAGAGTACTGTTGTGTGGAATGCACAAAACAGTTTTTGACTCTGCATGATGACAATAAGTGAATAGAGAAATTTTGCAGTAATAATAGTAGTGGTACAGAGCCTAGTGGTGTTTCTCCATTATGTGAGAGAAGAAAAGGGGTGAAGTTATAGAATCTTTTTCTCAGATTAATTATGAAGTCTATCAATACTTCTAACATCTGCTGTGCAAAGGCAGCATGAACATGCTGGAAAGACCAGTTTTGGAAATAGAGTTCTGGTCTCCTCAGAGCAAAGCATTTAAAATACAAATATGGCCAAATTGGGTGTCTTACCTTTATCATTCAAGTTGTACAAGCATTGGATTTTAGCCAACTTCCACTAAATAAAATGAAAATTCATTTTGCTCAGTGTTTTCATCACTGGATTTAATCTCTAATAAGTCTAAACAAGTAAAAAGATAATTTTCTATTAAAAATGACACTGAAGAATCCTCATAAGCGAGGCACAGGTGATATATTTCAATATCACTATATGAAGAAATAAAATAGACATGCATAATTTTTTTTACTGAAAACAGTTCTGATTTTTGTTTTTTTCTCCCTTTTTTTCTCTTTTTTTTAAACAACATCTCAGTTTCTATTTTCTTATAAGCTAAGAGAAAACAGACGTTAAGCTAAATAGCACACAATTATGTTCTTTTTCTGTAAGTTTAACAGACAAAAATCTTTTTGTGCCGTGCCAGTCCCAGATATTTTTGCCAACCTGGGATATGTCCTTTCTTCCTCTTTTCAGCTTACTGTTTAATAACCAATTCCGTGGCCTGTGGTGGCATACATATCTGTGGTGGCATGCATACACTCCATTACTGTCTGAGATATCAAAAGTTTGCTTAATTTGAGACGTGGTTATTTTTAAAAGAATGTGAACTGTGGTAACATATGTACATGAAATTGTATGCATTGTAGGAATGTTTCCAGTTACGTGACAGCGAGTGTGCATCTTTCAAAGGAAGGGAGAAATATATAAAGGAGTGGAAGTTCCAAGAGAAAAAAAAAAAAAAAAAAAAAAAAAAAAGGTTTACNAAAAAGAAAAAGGTTAAATAAATTTAAAAAGCAAATACTTTCAATGAGAAAAAAATAAACATAACTTACAGTTGACCCTGGCCAGCTTTAATTTATGGGGTGAAAATGGGACATGCTCAAGTTATCTTATACAACCATAACACTGAAAACCATACACACATTTAGGACTCAATAAGTGAACTATTTACTAGACAGGTATTTTCATAACTATACTACATGCATATCTTCTTTCAGTTTAACATTACTATGACTACAATCAACTAATATCAGTCTGGAAAATATACACGCACTGAATCATGGTATGTGGTGTCCAGAACAGAAATAAAAGCTTGTGGAATTACCTTGAAAACACTTCTTCAAAGTAAACTTGATACAGTGGGTAGTATTAGAGACATTGTTTTTTCAATAAGTAAACACCACAGTCTTAGTACCTAACACCTCATCAATATTACTATATTATACTGTTAAATGTGCAAAATGACAGAAAGAACAGTTAAACTAAAACATAATGAAGATGGAAAATTGCACAAAATGAAGCAATATGGAAAGAGTATTGCTTATTTGTTCATTCCATAAGAAGTACGAAATTATATAAAGCAGCTCTGCTACTCAGAAAAGTCTCATAAAAGAAAATTTAAAATTGCTTTGTGGACCTGATGACCTCTAGATTTGACCTGTTTCTTGATGAAGTTTGCATCTTTGAAAAAAAAAAAGAGCTCTGCTTTCTCCTCACACCGTTCTGAAGTCTTTTATTTTTTTATTAATTTTATTCAAAATACAAAATTTTATCCAATAAAAAGATGTCAGGATGAAATTCCTAACAGAAAAATTCTGCTTTTTAAATGCGCTTAGAAAAAAACCTCATCTGCAACATTATTACATAAAATATTGCAGCCACATGGGACCAAATAATTATTTTGTAAGTTCCATGGGGTGATACAAAAACCCAGATGGCATTAGGCTTTACATCTTTGCAACTCATTTTGTTTTATACATTTTACCACAACATATTTTCATGATACCAAATAAATATAAAATACTAGTTGCTGACATTCATTAAAAGAAAATTAAACTGTGTCTCCTCACATTTGTGCAGGAAAGGCATGAAGAAACTTCCTTAAAAGAACTAAACAAACAAGGAAGGCATCCTTTAATACACAAAAGGTCATCTCAATGTGTTGAACTCAAGAGAAAAGCTTGAAAGAAATTAAGCAAATTTGAAATTCTTTGATCTCTACGGGAGCTGCAAATTCTTGGTGGATAAGACCTCAAATGAAGAATGTTCCAGACAATAAGTTATGTTCTGATCATTAGGAAATACACATATTTGAAGTCTCACAGATAGAAGTATTCCATTATAATGTAACAAAGCATATTCTCCGCATGGTGTTTCTCATGTATTAAACATGACAGTGTAATGATTTATGCACTGTTATTTCTGTAAAATTATGAGCTGCACATTCTCACTGAACCAGTCCATGTCCTCTTCTTCAAACTTTCAAAATGTGTGCCAACAGCTGTTTTGTTGAGAAACTCTCCAGGCTTTTTTTTTTGTCCTTTTACAAAACCAGATATTTCTCATTAATAGAGCAAACGTCTAAAACGTGACTAAAAGTGGTAAAATACTCTCCTGATTTAATACCTCTGGGTGACTTTCAGAGTTTATGTGATAAGAAATCTTGTATAATTTGTGGACTTCGTACAACTTTAAAGCAACCTTACAATATATGACCTTTGATTGGGGCTGATTTTGCCAAGCTGTACCTTATTACCTTGAATTTTATCTAAGTCACCTTAATTCTACAAATCGGTGCTTAGGGATTAAAAAAATGAGAACTGGAAAAAGGACTTGTATTTTTATCCAAAATACTTATTTAAATTCAGTACAACATCCTAGGTATATCAAACTATTTCCCAGTATCGCAAATAATAATTATCCCTTGGCTAAAAAAAAAATCTATTTACGTCAAATTTAATTTTTAGGCAGTAGCACATTTACAAATGAAGAAAAGAGCTAGAAAGAGGGGATGCCAACCAAATTCTGACTTTTATGTATGAAAACAACATTTATGAGAAGTGAAGTATACAACACTATAAACATAAGTTAACACTCTTATAAACATCAAGGTTAAAGTTATATTTTAAATAAATTTATGTAAAAGAAATAATAATTATTGCATAAACACCAAAATTTCCATATGCAGTTTAATAAATGCACTGATTCTCAAAATGTTGCCTGCAAACTTGCTTGCTGAAACGTACTGTAAGTCTGTATTTCACATTGTGACAAGGCAAACTTCCTAACTTCTTTGATATCAGTTTAACTCCACTCTAATTCTGTTTGAAGCTAAATGTTGATTCATGTTTTTTTCAAAGCTGACTCTTTTTAAAAATGTCTATCCTTGAACAGCCTACTGACACATCTGTTGGAGTCACATGAATGCAGATGGAATTCTCACTGAGCAGACATGTTTAAATGGAAAAATCAGCATTGTTAAATGCTTGCAAGATCACTGGTAAGATGTTTTCTGCATTTAATGTAAATATGTCCTCATCAAAGGAGCAGAATTTTAACAAGGGTAAACTAACCACTTGACTCCCTAGAAGCTCATAAGGTTTGAATTTAGCACTATAGTCAGGTTAAGGTTTTCCTCACAGTATGATAAATACTATTTAATCAACAATTTTAATCATAATGTTAGCTCATTAGAAATAATAGATTTATATTTTAGTCTCTCAACATTTTTTAAGCTGTTCATTCCATTATGAAAACAGCTACTACTGTAGAAATTGATATTTTCTCAATACAGATTTTAACACACGCTTATAAAGCCCTGACAACAAATTGCTTTGAGCTACACTAACAAAAACCAATTTTTTTTAAAAAATGAGGACAAATATTTCTACAATTTGTCTTGTGCAACTAATACTTTGGGTTGTACAACAGACTATTTCCTCCTCTTTACATAAGAAAACTCCAGTGAAATATGATAGACTATCCATCATAACCTTATTTTGAAATATAGTCTCTGAGTCTTCTTTTGAAAACCAGAATCTAACTGAGCAGGTTACACTGTTGCAAGAGAGGCATAAGGTATTCTAAGCAGTCCAGAAATCTTTATCAAAGACATCTATGGTAATCTTCATCTCTAGACCCACAGTGTGTGAAGACTATGATGAAATTCTCATTAGCTTATTTACTGAATTCTGTAGGTTTGGGGGAATAGAAATGAAAATTTAACACCAATTTTCAACACTGGTTAATTTTAACTCTCCACAGTTGGTCCTCAAAAAATATCTGCCAGTTTCCTTGTATAAATTTGGTTTAGTTTAGACGAAGAAGAGACCATCTAATACATTTCTTGCCAAGGACGAAGTCTGGCTTGTTATACACAGGTAATTTTTCAACTCTAAGAACTAGTGCTGAATGGGAAACAGTATCATGTAGAGGCATTCCAGTGTAAATAGAGTTAGAGTGTCTAAACATACTAAATATATGTCTAGTGTACATAATTCCTGCTATTCACCAGCCTGCTTCTATAACAGGGGATGTCTGAGGCATCACAATCTGAGACACCCTAAAGTAACATAAGACTGCAGATAGGACTTCACAATAGTGTAAAATTTACATCTATCTGTCAACTCTGTACATCAGAGACACTGTTATACATGTAAAATGGAACCAGATAGACATGTGGGGAACCTAATCAAGTTCAGTCGAGTTCAAATAGCAATTCAGCTTCTCAAACGCCAGCATCTACTGCAGTCTGAATAACTTGATAATAAAGAATATCACAAACTACAGAATTGTTGAGGTTGAAGGGTGCCTTGTGAGATCATCTAGTCCAACCCTTCTGCTCACACAGGGTGATCTAGAGCAGACTGCCCAGAATCATATCCAGGTCGGTTTTGAGCATTTCCACAAGAGGAAATTTCATAACCTGTCAGAGCAATATGCACTAATGCTGGATCATCCATGCAGTAGAAAGTTTTTTATAGCATTAAAGTGAAACTTTCTACATTTTCAGTTGTGGCCATTGTCTCTTGTCCTGTCAGTAGGCTCTACTGACATCTGTCTGGTTGTCTTTTCTTTGTTATAAGCATCAGGTGTTGGTATGTGTTAATAGAATCCTCCTGAGACAACTCTTCCCCAGGCTGAATACTTCCAGTTCATTCAGCTCCTTCTCATCTGAGAGGCTTCAGTCCCTTAATCCTTCTTGCACTGAAGAGCCCAGAACTGAACACAGCACTCAAGATATGTCTCCCCAGTGCTGAGTAGGGGAAGGTTCACTGTCCTCAACCTGCTGGCAATGTTCTCCAAAATGCAGCCTAGAACATTGTCAGCCTTCTTTGCTGCAAGGGTACGCCACAGTCCTCTGGCCAGCTACTAGGACTCCAGGGTCTTTCTCAGCTACTTTCCAGCTGTTTTTTTATGAGTGCCTTGGATTATAATTCTCCAGGTTCAGAACTTTGCATTTCCCCTTGAACATCATGGGACTCCCCTCAGCTCAATTCTTCTTCCTGTCAAGATCCCTTGATACAACAAAGAATATCCCAGCATGTCCTTTGTTGAATCAGCCCCTTCTCACACTTTGTTATCATCTGTGAATGTGCTGGGTGTTCATTCTCCCTTACTGTTCAGGTCATTAACAAAGGCATTAAACAGCATTGGCCCCAGTACCAATCCCTGGGGTACACTACTGGTAACTTGCCTCCAACTGAGCTTCATGACACTTACCATAAACTTCTGGACCCAACTGCTAAGACAGTTTTCAATCTACATGACTCTCCACCTATCTAACCTGTGATTTGCCATCTCATCTATAAGGCTGTTATTTGAAACAGGGTCAAACGTTTTACTAGAATCAATGTAAAGAGCACTCACTGCTCTCCTGTTGTCCTCCAAGTTAATCACTTAATTGTGGAATGTTGGTTCAACATGATTTCACTTTTATAAATCCATGCTGACAACCCCCCTTTATCTTCCTGTCCATGTGTTTGGGGATGGTTTCAAGGATTATTTGTTCTATCACTTTCCCAGGGACTGAGGGGGTTGACTAGACTATGGTTCCTCAAGTGTTCCTTTTAGCCCTTCTTGGTGAATATTTCACACTTAAACACTTGACTTTACATGTCTTAATCTGTGACAGAATTGCACTACAGATGTAAAAAAATGCAGGAAAACCTAACAAAGCACACAGGAAATCAATCTGGTTATATAACCTCCAAACACTACAACCTCTGTATTTCATTAAGTAGGTTTTTATTATAAGGCATGGTTTATAGTTAGTTGATCTTTGTATGGCAAGGAAATCATGAGGCAGAAACTTATCCCATACCTGATTGTCACATAACATCATATAGCCTGTACCCAAATCCATGTAAAATACTCTTTGGGAAACAGAGAAACTCCAATCACACTAATGCACAATGAATTCCCTAGAAATTTTTCAATTGCATATCTTTGGATCATCTGCCTAATAAAGCCTTTTACTCTCTTACAGCAGTATAGCTACCCTTAAAACATGACTACAAAACACATGAGAAGATTTATTCAAAATTTAAATAAAAATAACAGACACCAGGATCCCTCATTTGATGTCATGATTGAAAACTTTGTATGGCTACATGTTTATATGCAAAACACATTTTCTTGATAAACATTGGAGCAGTATCCTTTTTTTCCCCCTTAAAAAAAGTAAAAGGAAAATTATTCACTTGATTTCTTTACTGCAGCATCTGATTTTAACAAACCAAGAATTTTCACAGTGCTCACTAGCACTCTTGAGAAATTATCTTCCTCCCTGGTATGGGTACAGCTTGGAGATCACATCTTCATGGGATCTGAAGCACATGATTGGTGCCCTCGGGTTTTATGGTTACTTACGTCTGCAGAGACTATTATCTGTCAAGGAACATTGCAGTTTAAGCTATTCTTTTTTCAATAAAAGTTGCAGCCTTGGTCTTTAAACCAATTGTTAGCATGCTGTATATTCTGCTTTCTCTTTCCACAGTGGCATGCACATTGTCCTGAGCACTTATATACAGCTTTAGTGTTTTTTTCCACAGCACAAACTGTGCAGCCATTAATTAATTACATGACCTCCTTAAACGAAGTAGGCCAAATTGCACCCTCAAATACACAACCAAAACTCTCATTGGTTGCAGTCTCCATAGATTCAATGGAAGCTGATCTCAGATTTGTATCTGAGGGCAGAATTTGACCCAATGCATCCATTAACTGGCCTTAGTCTGTATAGCTCTTTATCAATTTGGGGAGGAAAGACACAGATTAATGGATGGAGAATGAAAGAGTGAAAAAAATCAAGGCTCTTAAAGGTTTCTGATGAGCTGGGAAACTGAACACAGCAACAGCTTGAAAAAAGATGCAGAAAAATGCTCAAATATTTTAAAGGTTAGCATTTCTCATGGTCAATACTTGAAATTTTTAAATAATTAGTTTATTCTATTAGTATTATAATATTATGAAAATTGCATTTCTTGTATTTCAGTTTGGGGAGAAAATTGCAATAAGGTTAGAGTTGTTTGTTTTTGTTTGGAAAAAATACANCAAAGATAAGTTTCATACGAAGTATTTTAAACTTTAACATGAGGTTTTGACAAAAAAAAGAGTAGCTTAATGGATCCAGGTTTCTAACAGAAGTGAGTCTGAGTTATATTCTGGGTGATCTGGGATAGTTTAAAGCAGTTTCTTGCAAGGAGATTGTCCTAATAAAACATTAAAAGAATAACAGCATGTTTTGTGCACTTTACTGTTCTGAAACACTGAGGCACTGTAAAATCTAGAGAACTGGTTACAATCAGGAACCCAGACTGAAAATTCTGAAGGAGGTCAAAAGGGACATTCAGATAATCTGCTTAAACCTCAGACATGTGCTTTGTTTGAAGGACTGAAGGTAGACAATTTGATCCCTCATGGGTCACCAGGGAGACAAACAGGCATTTCTGTGAAAATGCTTCAAAAACTTCCCTCTCAACCATCATTAGGTCAAGCCTTTAAACCAGTAAATCTTGGAACAATAAATTAACCGGTGCGTTCATATTATGACAGTGAATTATTTCAGAGCCCTGACCTAAAAAATATAGTCTCTGCTGGTCCCAGTGGATGGCCAAAAAGGGAAATGACAAACCCTAGCCAACTGGGGGACTCTATCGAATCCACAGAGTTTGGCTTTATGTCTTTAGCTCCCCTCTCTCAGGGTTCATTGTCCCCCACACTTTTCCAGAAGCGGGAACCTAAGACTACATTTTCTTGCAAAAGGGAGATGGAGCAGGAAGTTCTGAGGCTGAGCTTTTATTCAACACCCACTGCTGCCCTAGAAAAGTGCTCAAGCAGAGAAAGCAACCCAGCAGCAAAGACTTCTTCCACTCCTTGTCAGGACAAAAGTGAACCTGCGTGGTGACTCAGCTGCCCTACAGTAGTTGCTAACTCAACAAAGCCCACCCAAGCTGCTTTGCCATCTCGTTATGCTGCACTTGTATTAATTCAGACTGATAAAACACCTGTAATATACCACAGATGATGATCTACCTTTCAGACAGTATTGTAGTTTACAGGAAAACAAGACAGTCCTTCTCTGTCTTTCCACCAATTCTGAATTTTCTGTTGCTGAGATGCAATGCTTTAGGAAGTCGCATCACAACAGCAATGAACATCTATGGGAGCTGTACACAAGGCATGAAAATTTTCAGTTAGAAAGAGTACTGGGGAGAGGATTGCACTGAGTTATCACAGATTCTAAAAAGGTTGCTCAGATCATTAATGCCCTTTCAATAGCAGAATTATTCTCCATAAAATGTAATAAACAATATAAAAATAATAACAATAAAAAAAAGTTAATTTACCGAATTATTGTTGAATGGAGTTTTAACCATTATACTTGAGAAAAAAAAATCATCTACTTTAACAGATATTGTTGACAAGTATTTCATATCTATTTTTTTTATTCTTACTAATTAGAACAAAATATTTATCATATCCCATGATATTTAGACCTTCACTAACATATGAATTTTAAGGAAAAAATGCATCATTACAGCCTTAACAACCTATCAAAAATAAAGCAACACCAATTTAATTGTTTTTGAGGTTTGTGCTCAAGGGCAAAAAAGACACATTTAAAAGCTTGTTATAGAATGCATGTGGCTCAAGGTTTACGTTTTCTGGTTTCAAACATAAACAAGTTTTCAAAGAAGCATTCATGTATTAAAGTATTTTCAATAGAATTACTGTCTTCGGTTTGTTTTCACACAAAATATGGGACTGTTTTCAAGTTAATGGATAAATTTGCTCATCTCTTTCTTTATTATCAGGCAAAGATAAATAAGTCTTTTTCATTCAATCTGCTGAGATAACTTGTGCCCATGCCGAAAGGTGATCTGTTCTAATCAACTTCGTGAAGTCTGATGGAATTACACTGAACATATTTCATACCTGACACAACTACAGAATGATACAGTTCAGGACAAACATTGGTGACCTGAATAATACATGACAGACAGATGACCGGGTGAGAAAAGTAATTTTTCACCTACACCACTTGAGTTTCTTTATTAAAGGCTGAGACATATTTGATGGAAAGAAGGCTGCTTTGCCAGCTAAAAGCTGGTGTGTTTTATTAATAGCTCAGTCAGTATTCCCTTGCCATTTTACTACTTGAAACATTATTTTGACAATAAAATACTACATGTATCTAGTTTGCATGGAAAGCACCATGGAAAATACCACCAACACTGCTAAAGAGAAAAATAAAGATTTAAGAAATTAAAGTTGTTAATTATTTAACTTTAATTCTTAATAGATGTACATATTTTAAAATCAGAGTAAAAATTATCATGATAGAGAAAGAGATTCTGGAAATAAAACAACTACATAATCACAGGAGAATATATCAAATATCTGTAATGGATAGAAGTAATCTTTCCCATGAGCTTGCAAGTAGATACAACACATTTAAAAAGAAATTTACTTTTCATAAAAGTCAAGTAAATTTGGCCTCAACAATACAATTTTTTTTTATGTGACTGAAATAGTGTTTTGTCAAGGAAGGTTAAGGTTAGGACAAACAATAATATCTTAGAAGTTGGCCCATGAAAAGGTGGACTGCCTCAAATATTTCTGTGTTTGAAGCCATACCAAGTTTTACTCTTGGCTGTATTTTTCCTCTGCAGACTGCAGCCAGGACAAATAATTTCCTACAAATTCATAGTGTGTGACACCAGTGATCCAAAGGCTAGACAGAGACCACATGCTCATATTGTACTAATGACTCTTGTTTCATCAATTTAATAAGTGGGGGCCTTCCACATATCACCGTTATCACGAACTCTCAATAATCTCTTCTGTGCTCAAAGAAGCTTAAATGAAATCTCAGAAACTTCTTGTGTTGTTTTACTTGCTGTAACAGAACACACCATATATATTTAAATTGCATTTCTTCAGTTCTTTCTTCTATGGTAGTCTTTTGAAGCTAATTGAATTCATATGTTATGCTGAAAATAGTCTAGAAGCTGCTATAAGTTTAAATGTGAATACAAAACTGCTCATGGATCTAGCAAGCAAATATCACTATATAGTCATAAATATTTCCCTTGAAAGAATAAGAGCTTGCTCTCTGATACTGGAAAATGGACAGAAAAATACCTGAAAAAAATAAAGCTAAATACACAGTGTATGATATTGGTCAGATTTTGCTAACATTAGAGGCATTGAATATTTATACAACATTTACAAACAGCTTTATCAGTATAATGCTTAATTAAATTTAAAATAAATTAGACACAACAGTAATCCAAAGTTGTCCTAGGCTTGCAAATAGCTTTAAAATCCTCTGCTTTTCTACATATAAACGCCCTTTTTCACTCAGAAAGATTAACTTTTCAGGCTTTACTAACTCAACTTTTCAAACATGAGTGGAACAAAAAGGAAATTATTTCCTCTCATATGCTCAGAGTGCCTTTGTCATACCCTATCTATAATACAGATTCCTTCATGTAAGTAAGCCTCAGTATCTCTGATGAAACCCACAGGCCCTTCTAATTTGGATCAGTTTAGCTGAAGCTGAAGAAGGGGTCTTATTAAGCATAATATATAGGACATTACCTGAAAAAATTTACACTGATATCCTTTCCAAGATTGTTTCAACAGCTGCTTGTAACATTATTTAATAGGCCAAAAACATCATGATCAATAAAGTTGTGCAAAGATGTCTTCAAGCTAACATTCAGAATAAAATTTTAGATCACAGTCTCTTGCTGAGAAGAGATCAACTGCAATGCTCAAACGGTGATAGGGCTCTCTAGATCTGGGACAGCTACTGGGAAATCAGTGACAAAATCTTTGGTGGGGTTTTCAGACTAATGCAGAACATAATATGTAAAAGCTCCCAGTGGTTTTCTGGATAAAAACTTGAGCCTAAATCTCCCACATCCTCAGCATCAAACATGCACAAAGATGCACTTTTAAGAAAGGGAAAGAGACTGTTGGAAAACCCTTTTTTATCAAAATGACACAAGAAAGGTAAAATCTAAATTTTTTCAAATAATAGAATTCATTGGTTTCTATATGTGCTCCTGTCACTGCTCTAGTTAAACAGAATGAGGTGCAATTTTAAAACTTTTGTAGCTGTGACAGTTCTTACCCTAGCAGCCATGCCATTATGGACTCCTGTTTTTCTGAATTGAACAGAGATTCTTCACTGTACAAAAATTGCCAACACAAGAATATTTTATTTGTGACGATTCGGCCTAATTCCTTCTGAGAAAAATGCAGATTTCTGATCAATTTGAACCCTTCTTTCTGGAATGGTACATTTAATGTACATCTTTCCATATGAACAAACTGAAGTTCATTAACTGAGCTTTTGACAGTTTACAACAGCAGTGACTAAGCTCAGATGTCAATGAGTTCCTTCAGGAATCAAAGAAATCTGGCATCAAGCCCTCATGCCTAAATATGGGTAAAAAAATAAAAAAAGCAAAATTTTCCTAGTGATCTTTGCAAGTCAATTTTTTTTCCTGCTGTAAAAACTGAATTTACATATACAGCAGAAATATCTAACTTCGTGTGAAGTAGACAAGTTATATTACATTATACCAAATAGCTGGATAGAAAAAATAAATATTAGGTTAAAAATTTATTGAGAGCATTTTAAGGACCAAGCAGAAAGGATCCCTGGATCAAATCAGGCCCAGAAGGGTCCTGTAGGCTGTCCTGGTATATAGTACAGTTTTAAAGGGGTATGTAGTGGTAGAACAAGGGAAAATGGATTTAAACTGAATGAGGGTAGGTTCAAATTAGATATTAAGAAAAATTATTTACACAGAATATGGTGAGGCACTTGAACATGTTGCTCAGAGAAATTGTGGATGTCACATTTCCCAGTGTTCAAAGCTAGATTGAATGAGACTCTGAGCAACCCTAATGGAGGGTTCCCTACATATGGCAGTGGGTTGGAACTAGATGACCTTTCAAGTCCTTTCCAATCCAAACAACTCTAAGATTCTGCGATGTGAAAGCATAGCTAAAATAATAAAATATATACATTTGGAAACATAATAAAATGAGCCCATTGTTTGTATTTGCAATATTAATCATATATCTATTGGTCGAATGCTGGTCACTATTTAGTAGTTTCAAAAATGCTTGAAACCAGGAAGTCACAAGAAAGGAAGTCCAACCTTCTATTAAGCATGGGGCTGTGCTTTTCCAAACCTAATCCTTAATCAATGGATGATACTCCGTGTTACAGCCATTAGCTGCAAAGCTATACCTGTGCTGTCATATTTTCCTCATATAATACCAGTAATTCCCAGCATATTACCATACAGGGTCTAGTTCCCAGTTGCCATACAAGGATCAATCCCCACTCCCTCTTCACATGATGGGATTCAGCCCAAGACTTGTAGAAGTTCCAGGTTTTTGTTCATGACACAGCTCCATTTATGTTACTGAAGGTTGAGTTCTGACATTGTGTCAGAGGCAAGAATAATATACTGCTATATAGAAATGTTCAGGTTATTGTAACTAAAACTGTCTATCTGGAGAAGGGAAAGAAAATTTTAAAAATATTCAAAGAGCACTTTGTGTCCTTTCCTCCTGTTGATCAGCTAGATGTAACAGTCTGTTACCACATATTACAAGTTTAAAGACTTGTCTTCCAGCAGGGCTGAGATTTTCAGAGTATTGCACTTTACAAGTAGACTTCACAGACTCCAATATAGAAAAGTGGCTGAACCTCACTCCTCAAGATACTTCAGTGATTTTTTGCTCTGTGGTGTAATTTAAAGCATTTAAACAGCAGCAGTGAAGAGCTTCATCAGAGTTTCTCTTCTTGGCAGAACTAAGCTTGTTTACCAGGTTACTATTCCTTTCTTTGGATTTTCAGCTTTCATTTTTATTCCTTGGCTCTGGATTTGGTGTTGACTGACCTTTACTGTTATGCACTGCCAAGAAACCCACTTGTGCGGTGTACCAGAATCTGAAATAGCAAGGAATTGTGTAGATTCTTTAGACACACCAATGGACATTTTAACCAGTAGCTACTTGCATACACAACCACAGGGTGATTGCCTGGATAAAATGAACTCAGACTAAACTGTGAACTGTAAAATTGTATTTTAAGTCAGTTTACATCCGTTCAATGGAGGAAAATCAAACACCTGTTACTTTATAGAACATTAAAATGCTTAAAGGTTTTCAATATTCAATCAATAGATACAATCTAAAATGTAAAGCAAGAAAAACAGTAACACTACATGCTCAAGGAATACCAGGTACATTATGCAAACTGTTCATCAAAACACTTGCCAAAGAAAATCACAACCTTTTCCAACCAAATTTGTAATTTCTGTTCCAAGAGAATGACATTCTCTTTGCTGATACAGCCTTTGGTCTTTCTAGCTGCCCTCAATCTATACTAAGCAAGCAAATAAAATTAAAATTACAAAAAGTAAATGAATAAAGTAAATTTTCCATTTCCATTTCTCCTAGAGGGATTCATGTTACATATATTTGATATTTCTTCTCTTCTTAGGAATTAGCTTTCTCTTCCCGGTTTCTTCCTCCCAAGAGTAATGTTCAGATTACTGCATGCCCACATTTGAGAAAGAAAACCTAACCCATAGTATAAATTTCTACAGACAGACAAGTTATCCCTATAGTGTATGTCATGACTAAAATCTCTCTTTTCTCTTTTCATAGCATTTTTGGTAAACATAATTTTAATTCTATTAATTCTGCCATTTATAATAAAAGCATTATCTTCTGAGAAAGGATGTAAAAATAACTACTTCTATAGAGGATTAAAGATTAGAAAAGGAAAGGGAGAAAGAGACTTAGAACAAACAGGTTAGGCATTCAATCATTCTAAGTGGATATAATTCCTAAAAATGGGGGATTAAATTCCTAAAATTATAAATAATCTCACAGATAACTAACCAAGGAAAACAGAAAAAGCTTTGATAAATTAAAAAAAAAATGTACCTATTTAAATAAAGAGTTAAATTTTCAGTTGTTTACATTGTGGGCCAAATTATGTTATATGATACAGTTCTGTAAGCTTCTATAAGTCAATAAATCAAACTATCATTAAAACATAACTAATCGGAGAAACAGACCACTAGAAATCCATTGGCTCTTTAACCTTCCTCTCTCCTTTTGACAATTAAGTATAATTCTCAAGAATGTAAAGGAAATTTTCATATTTGAAAATAAAATCACTGCAGAAAGGAAGTACATATATGTATTAATATCAAATTTGATAGGGAAGTGGAAAAGAACCACACAAAATTCCTACTTAAAATTTCACTCTGAAAAAAGGTTCCTTCTCCCTTTTTTTATCCATGCCTCAAAGTGTCTTGTTGATTTACTGGAAAAAAAGCACTACAGAAATCATCTGACTCTGTAGACTGCCTACCCAAAGTGCACAGCTCCTACAATTCTTTCTGCAAAATGTTCTGCTCCATTCCAGAAAAGGTAATTTTTTTCTTTTTTTTTTTTCTTTTCTTGTTTCACTGAAATATTCTACTCCCTTGATATATAGAAGCTAATTCTTAATTTACTTATTTGAAACAATCATTATTGGATTTAACATAAATCCAGAAGCGATATTGACATCAGTGAATTGGTGGAGGAGGTTTACACGGTTTGCTGTAAACCCTGTCCCTGTTGGTTAACACAAATATGCCATTCAGAGCACACTAAAGCCTTAGGCCACCATGATAGCAGCACACGTGTACATGTTGATTTCTCTGAAGACTTCTCCCTTACTCAGGCCAGGTTTCTTTTTTTGTTTTTATTATTTTGTAAAAGTTGGATGAGTTTTTTGCTACAAATGCAGCACCTAACACATTTTATATGCCTTTTTAAAAGGTTTATATCATCTGGTGTTCAATATCCACACCCAATCCCTGTCTCAGACACTCTCATTTCTTAATAATTTTCTTCATTATTTTGCTTTCATCCTCATGTGTATAATTTTCTATTTAGTACTTCATAAATTTTATCCTGCTTCTACTACTTTTAGTGCTAATATCATGCAGTTCTCCATGATATTCTGTGCCTTTCCTTTGACATGGCCAGCCAACGTTCAGAAATACACTATATTTAATAATATTTAATTCAGAAATACATTCAGAAATACACTTGTTTCCTCAGTACACTGGGATTTTTTTGCAGGCATGAACAAAAATATTTACTTAAATCAGGCTCTAGAAAAGCACAAATAATATATTCACTGCTTCTTTTAAACCAACTCTTTATTCTTAAATTCTTTGTTTTTTCCATGCCACTTTCAATCATGTAAAATTTAATCAATCTGTTCTCAAGGCTTCCAACTCATCTTTTTTCTTGCAGGAAGATTTCAGTAGCAGAACTCTTTGTTTCAGGATACTTGTCTTGTAAACATGTTTTCTCTCAGTGTTTTCATCTTCACAGAGCATTTTAACATGTTAACAGTAATGTTCTACGTCCCTTCATATACTAATTTCTCTTTCAACCCTCTCAAATCAAAATATTTTCCTTCTGGAGATCTCACTGAACAGAATAACCTATCCACAACCAAGACTTACTCTTCAAATGTATTTTCTGTCCTTAGTTAGACATGATACCACACTAACAACTTTCCATACAAGTTCTCTGTAGGGGGGAAACCACATCAGGTCTAACTCTTTGCTTTAGCCATGGTCTTGCTCATGTCTCCCATCTTGTCTGCCAAGGGAGCACAAGAAAGGCTGCACAATAGACTGAGCTTTCAGTGAGAGTCTTTCAGTGCTCTTCCCCACATTTCTAAAGTGCATATTATTGAAACTGTATTCCTTCACATACTCTGCTGTTCACTGAGATATTTAATAAAACATCCAACCAAGTTCCACCAAAACGGTGTGTCATGGGTTGCAGTGTAAAATGTAATCAGGGCTGTGTTATTCTACTATCATCCGTTGGAACTGGGATGGGGGAGTGATGTAATCTCCTGTTGATAAGCCAGCTGATAAGAAACCATCAAGAGCAGTTTCCTTATCTCCTCCATGGCCCATCCTCCCTCCAGAGATGGGTCTTCTGCTAATGGGCCATTGAGTCCACTGATAAACTTCCATCATCCCATTGGGAAATGCTCCAGCCAGGGGGGAACCGAGCCCCTCTACCTGGATAAAAACCCGAGACTTGGAACACCAAGTCAGCCTTTTCCACTGGACTCCCAGAGGAAGAACAGGCCCATCCATCACCACTGCACCTTCAGCAGAGGGCTGCACCTTTCTCCAGGATCACTGCTTCAACAGAGCCACATCTGCCACTCCAGGAGGACTGCAGCCACCATAGCAACTGGACTGCTGCCAACACCCTGACCAACAGGGTGTCAGGTTGTATTCTGACTCTGTCAGTGATTTTCTTTTTCCTTATTGCATGTATTTTGTTTCCTATTTGTTTTATTTTCCCTTTTCCTAATAAATTATATTTTTGACTTGGAGTGTCTCTTTTGCTTTTCAAAACCAGAACACTGTGTTATTTGAGTTGCACAGATAGTGGAAGATATTTGAGATTTCCTAATATTTTCCTGTGTTCTTCTATTTTTGTGAATAGAAGGTTATGTGACTGTGTGCGTGTCCAGTGTTTAATACAACAGATATTAATTAAAATTGTATATTTGAAGTGATACATAAGTAAAGTTATGTAAATGTTGCATTATAATGAAGGACGTCTCTATCCACAGAAAAACTCATGGATGTACTCATATACAGTATACACTTCAGAGGCATTCTGAGCAATATGGCTGTTAGGAGACCAGAGTAAATAAATATAGAAGAAAAAAAAAATATAATAAAGGAAGAAAATATATATATTGGTGAATGTAGCTGCTTTTCCAAAAACTTATTCTAAAAATAAATTTTATTTGTTGTGAGATTTTTCTAAAATTATTCTTGAATATTTTATCACTGGAGTGCCTTAAGGGGAATTATATGAAGGCTACGGTCATCTAAATATTAATTTTTTCCTATCCACAGGATGGATAACATCCATCCCACACATAAGCTGGAAATGTTTCTGTTTGAGGAAATATTTGCTTAATTTTATGGGCTGTAGCTACATTGTTAATTCAGATCTGGTTCTTAAGTTTCCAGGATAAGTGGTCACCCCAGGCTAATACTCTATGCTGTAGGTCTAGTAAATGAACAAGTACAGCTTTCCACGATACCATACCTGCCAGCTCTCAACTTTTTCATCTGACACATAGCTTTATAAAAGTATTTCTAGTCACAGCATAAAGACTTGTATTTATCTCAGCTTGTATTCTTCACCTCCTCTTCTCCTGAATGTCGCTTTTCATGCAGTTCCTGGATATCCCATTTTAAAACCCAGGACACCTAGAAAGAACGTAGAATTTTTTTAGCTTAAAGGGAGAAAATTTCTAATTAAAAGGTGTAAATCCTTCTGTTCCACATATTTTTAAAAAGAGGTTAGTGCCAACACTCACAATTTTCCGAGAACTATCCCTCCAGCTACTGTGTGTACTACATAAGGGAGTAGAGCCAGTTTTAGCCACTTATGAAACTCAGTGTATTTGCAGAGGGGCCAAATACAACAATCAACTGTATGAACTACAGAAACCTTCAGCAATCCAGTGGTAAAACAGCTGGATTTGAGCCATTTTTCCATTTAAGTGCAAGGAGAAATAGTGGGACTTTTACTCTTTGCTTTCTGAGCTTGCAGAAGTTTCCTGTGTATATTTTCTTAATTTAAGAAAGTTTTAAAAATAAAAAACAAAAAGTGAAAAAAAAAACAAAAATAGAAGCTGCACCAGTAAGTTAGTAGTTACTCATGACAATGGGAAGCCCTTTCATGAAAAAAGTATTTTTGAGAAGTGAAATAATTCTGGCTGCGACATGCATAAAATTTCTACCTCTCTTTAGCTAAAGATGAAAAGATGAAGATATATAATTTCTTTTTTCTAATCTGAGGGAAACAGCAGGACCCCCCTGACTCTGATTAGGTCCCAGTGTTTGAGAATATTTCACCACAATATATTTGTTTACTTAAACAGCGTAAGTTTTTATTGTAACTGTAAAATCTGAAAACATAGGTGAGTGGAAAATCAGAAAAGTATTGAAATCCTTTCTCCTCCAACACCTAGATTTCTTCTACAATCTCCAAGGAATAACCTCCCTAATTTTCTTCATGAAGATAATTTATGTTGACGTGATATGTCTTTCTTCAACTCTAGTGAAACCTGAGCTACTAATTAAAAGCTTTTTCTCTTCCCCCAAATTCAGCAAAGCTGAACTGGCAGTATTAAGATTTCAAAGGGAATACACAGAGAATGTAACAGGAAAAAAAAAAAAAAAGTAGTGTGCTCCCAAAATCATAAAAACACCAACAAACACAAAATAAAATCCTCCCACAATGACAGAAGCAACATGGGAACTGCTACTGTAGCTCAATATAAGATTTTTGAGATTTTTCTATGTTAAGCAATTCCCTTTGGCCTGTATTTTTTACATTCTTTTGACAACCAAGCTCCTGATACTCAACTCTAAGAATAAAGAAGACATCCAAAAGTTCCCTCAAATCAAAGTGAGACAGTAACCACAGATTTTGTCAGTTCCAAAAGCAAACTCCAAGATCAATACATTTCAAAATATGCCAAATGGTTTGTCTGTCTGCAGTTGGATCAACCCATTCTCATAATTTATCTTTTTTATTGTTTAGAAAACAAAATGTGAAAGATTTCATGTAGTCACACCTGCCAGATTTACTAACATTATCAAGAACTTGCAATTAATTTTAGGTGTGAGGTTGACTAAATGTCATCATTTGCTCTACTTGAGATATATTCCATAACAGTCATATAATGAAATTTGGGATCTAAAGTACTTTCACATATTTTTTTATTCTGAGGGAGTGACTCCTCAAAGCATACTGCCAGTCAATGATTATTCTTATTCTCTCTCTCCTCTTTCCTCCACCATAACATATCCCAAAAACATACCAGTAAGACACAAGGATTCTTGCCCTTGGACTTCAAGATCTACCTCTGTGCATGACATGTAGCACTCACCAATGTAATGTATACCCTGTACAGGCCTTTGTTGAACATTTGGATCAATGACCAATCATATGCAATATTTTGTATTTTAGGGCTTTGTGACTGTATTAGATCATCTGGTCTTATATCCTCTTTTTACATGAGACCAAACACTTCATACCAAGTGCACTAAAATATGAATAGTAAGTATATTGGCAGTATAAGGACTCGATCTCTACTGATTTACAGAGTTTTCTTTTTAATTTGTTTTCTCTGGATAAAACACTGGGATGACAGACAGTGTTCATCAGTAACAAGTAAAGAATTACTGATCCTTCTAGTATTTTTTTCCTTTTGAAAGACAAAATAAAATTGAATTACTTAAAGAAAAACCTTAAATAATGAATAAGGAATAAGATTTCCAAAGTATCTCAATACACAATATCTTCTTTTCAGGACTCAAAAAGAGCCTTAATTTCCCAAAGAATACCTCTTTTGATAAGCAAATCAAATGAAAATCCAGATGTCTGTGAGGAATACATTGACAGAAATTTCCCAAAGAGGATGAAACAGAAAAACAAAGGAGTAAAAATGAAGAAGAGTTCCAAAACTCCGATAAAAAGATGCAGATCTTTTTAAAAAATGGTTTAAATCTTCAACAAAATCAATAAAGAAGTGAACTGGAAAGGGAGGCAGGGATGCAGACTGCAATGTTCTTCATGGATACTGTGGTGGCTCAGATGAACTGTAAACAGAAACATAAGAAAAACTGTTAAGTTGCAGTGTGACAAATGCTGCCAATACTGGCCTCTTTCAGTAGCCAGTTCAAGCTATGTTAATGACAGCTAAAGCATGACCATTTATGGTCCTGATAGAGGAAAAGCTAGGATGAGTTATACTCCTGCCCTTGCACATAAGGGTCAGACTGGAAATGATTTGGCTTAGGTGATTGTCTCTTCTGAAAATAGTAGGTTTCTAACTAAATCCTAATAATGCAAACATAAAGGTTGTTAATGTACTTATTAGCCATCACAAAATGCATTTCACATTGGATGGTTACAATACATTATATCAGCAGCAATCACACCTCTGTAATAACAGTAGCAGTTCATTTAAGGAGAGCAAGTATTGCTCTTCTTCCAACCCATTATGTGAACATGATGAATGATGATGGCACTAGACTCATATGGGAGGGAACTGAAGCTGGAAGGTGAAAGAACTGCCTTTGTAAAAAATGGATGGAGTAGCACATATATAGCCATATCTGGGTATACTCAGGTATTAATATTTGAAAAAACACTGCAATTAAAAGATGCCTCCAGAACCAGACAAAAGCAGTTTAAATCTGAAGCAGAAAAAATTCCTCAAAAAACCCATAGTCAATTTAAGAATTAAAAGACAGAAAAAAAAGAAGGGGGAATAAAAGTGAGGAAATATTAAATGAAACATGTTTTAGCAGGGAGTAGCCCTCAGCATTAGAAGCAGCCACATCACAAGGGTCAGTTTTTCGTATTCTTCACACTTGAGCATAGGCTAACTGAACAGTGAGTGATATAAGGTTGAAATGCAGGTCTTGTGCCTCAAAACTGGATCAGAACTGTGCTGTTATTTAGTTAAAAACAGATAGTTGTAATAAGAACAATTTGTGGCACAACAAGTGGACAAGAAGCATAAGGTTATTTGAGTTATTAAGTATTAACTATCAATTTTTTGTTTCCTATTCAGAAGATGCTATCATTTACAGAGGTGAGGAAGACATCAAAATACAGAGGCTTATCTTCTACTGTCACAATGGAAGCTGAGCTCTGAATTTGGTTGTCTCTGAAAAGTTCACGTGGTTCTGGAGATTCATAGGGATCACAAACCTCCTCTCATGGGAGAGGACAACGCATATTTTACTGACAACAAAGTGATGAGAAGCCAATTGAAACTTTGCAAGAGAAGGAAGGGGGGAAATAAACAACACTCCCACACAAAGACAGAGGTGGAGTGGCCAAGGTGGGTTCTTAATGGCACTCAGATTTATCTTTATGGTGCACAATTTAATGTCTCTCAGAGCTCCACTGTAATGGCATCATGTGTTGAGGCTCATCTCATACTGATTTACTTTTTTTCCGTCTCTAATTATTTGTGCCTTTGTTATCAGAGATAAAATGCTAATGTTTTATAGAAGATATGTGTTAACAAATACAATGTTGTCTTTGTATAGGTATTTCTTCATACAGAGGATTTTATTCCTTGAAATGATTGCTCCCCATAATTCTTGCAAAATTCAGATAAAATTGATACAACAATCTCATTTGATAAATTGATCTATTGATAAAACAACTCTCATATACATCTGCACAGTGCCAAGTTCTTAGCTAGTATTACCAAAACAATTGGGATTTTAACAGCAGCAAGTACTGCACTGAGCATTGGAAATGAAGATACTTGGAAAACAAAGTCAGGAGGGAGGACACCATAATTCCTGGGTTTTATATTCGAAAATGTTGTATATCAGGGCATATCATGTTCTTTGGAATATGCACTTTAAAGCAGGACATTTTCTAGGAAAACTCAAGGCACTGATTAACCCCAAGGCCTGAATGGTTTAGCAGTGCTTCTCAAGTGACTTTGCACTGTGGTATGGCCCTGGTCTCAGAGGAGACCCCATTTCACTCTCTGCCACTTGTGTCTGTCAAATGCCCACTACTGTTCACTGCAGAGTACATATTCACCACCCAGAACTAGTAAGGAGAAGTGACTCTGAAATTTGTGTAGGCTTAATAAATTTTCTCATGGGTATTAAGTTTCTGCAATACTTTATGTATCTTCAACTATGTTAATGATCACTGCTTTACAGTTTATATTTCTTCAGAATATATATTTCAAAATCATGTTGTGGAAATCCAAATATTTTGTTAAAAATCTAAAGAAAAAAATAAGATTTATTTTTCCCTAAGAAATAATTTATGTATTTCCCCCATAAAACAGGATTTAACAAGCTCTAATAAAAATCCGAAGTTTGCATGCTTGTATTTGTTCTTATGCAAAATAAAATTATTTGAAGACAGAGACTGAGAACAATTCAATGTAAAATAAATCCTTCCTAACTGCTTCAGCAAGTTGTACCACCAATCTTCAGTTTAAATCTAAACCAGAAACATACAGACATATGCCCACACAGAGGTATTATCATCAACAACAATAATAAAAACAATATTATCTGAGACTTAAAAATTGTTGAAGGCAAAATAGCTCAAATGATTCTTAATGCCTTTCAGGCACATCTGAATCAAATAAGGTAATTATTCTTTAAAATGCTTACACAAAGTCTGATTTGCATGCTAGTAATTGCTATGCCTTGTGGCATCTAGCAATTGACACAGCAATGATTTTAATTATTGTAATTTCATCAGTATAAATACTTCAAAGTTATGCAAATAGTACCTCATAATCCACATAGACAGTTCAGAGTATTTGATTTACTAGTCTTGTAAGGCTCTTTGTCTATGCAGTTTACTCTCAGATGTGACTGTGCATTGCAATTGAAGCCTTTCACTCACATCAAAGCTCTAAATCATAACAAGATGAGCTAATTTTACAAAGACTGACACTTCAAACATTAACTTGCAAATACAATTATAAGATGAAATATATAAAGGACTTTACCAGGATATCATCTGGCATGGATACCTGCAGCTAATCATATCTAATGTTTTCTATGACAGTGGTAAGCAATGATACTGCAAGACCAAATGCCTTGGTGTGAACAATTACAGCCACTCTTGCTTCTGAACAGCTGTGTAAAAATGCTTTATCCTGTTCTACCATTTAAAAACTGTGTCTTCAAACAGTTGTGTATTGTGTATATATATTTTTAAAAAAACACAGTATCTTTTTAACAATGTAGGGGAAACACTGTTTATTCACACAACTATTTCTTATATGGAAAAAATAAATGTATCACAGGTAACATTTTCATGTGAATAATAATGCAAAATACATCAGAGTGAATGCATCTAAAATCGATATCTATGACAATTGGGGGGGTGGGAAGGTTATGCTATCATCCACTAGTCTTTTATTTACAGAAACCTTTCCAAGCCCATGTTTTAGGCCAGATGTTTAGATGCTGTAAATCAGAGTTTTAAATAAATCTTAGATTTTTAAACACAGCTCTCTTCCTTTAGATACCAAGTTCTATACCAAACACACAAACAAAAAGTTGAATATCAATAACATACCTGAAAACCAAGGTTGACCATCAATATTTACAAAGCTGTCACTAATACTTGTTTCACTGAAGAGCTGAAGTACAGCACTAGTTATCCCCAGTTCCAGATCTACATGTGCTAAATGAAAAAAGAATCAGACCTGTTGCTTTTTTTTCTTTCTTTCAGTTGGTTTAGAATACAACCTATCCTAAGGAGCAGAGGTAAACAAAACTGGAAGAAGATCACCAACAAAGAAAAATCTTCAGAGGTGCTCTACATGCACAGGTGTCTTGGAGGGACTTTGATGCCTGACCTGACAAGAAGTATATTGTTCAAAGAATGTGGTAATGGCCAGAGGTAATTCACTAAACAAAGATATAGAGGGCAGTTTAAGATACAAGTGACATTACAATAAGAGATAAATTTTCTTTAATAGAAAACTGTTATATAAAAAGCATTTTTATAACTGCTTTATAAAAACTGCCTATGAATTCCTTTATTTCTTATTGATTGCATAATATTTGTAATTTAATATTGTAAAGGAGAAAGTACAAATAGAAAAGAGGGGGAAAAAAGAATTCAAAATGAAGAAATAGCCTTTATATAAGTAAACTTAATTTGAAAAAACAGATCTGAGCCAAAATATGAGGAAGGACTGTTTGGAGAAAGTATATAGGGAGCAACTAACTCTCACATTGAAATAATGAGAAAACAGCTGCTGAAAAATAGGATAAAAGATTTAAAGTGAACAATTTTTTAATTCAATGTGTCTTTAAATGGCAGAAACTACTTGTCCTGGTTTAGGGCAAATTTAGGAGAAAACCTCCAAAGGGCTACCTCTAGAAAACAAATTTAAGTGGCTTCTCATTAAATGGTTCAGGAAAAAGATTTCCTTGGAGGAAAGTGGAAAAAACTGTTTATTTACCAGTCAAAGCACTCCCCAGCACAACAAATGATCAACACTGAACAACAAAACCTCTCTGTGTCCCGCAGAGATGCCAAATTCAGAAAGTCTCTCCCGTGGCTGTAGCTCGGCTCAGTTGCTGTCGGTCCCTCAGGGCTGGGAAAGGCCGGGCCCAGGCCAGGCCCGGTGGGACACAGGTGGGAGCTCCTGGGGCTCCCCTGGGCTTTTAGTTCGGAGCAGGTACAAACAGTTCCAAGAAAAAAGGGGAAAAAAAACCTCTCAAACCATAGTCCAGAGAACTTCTTGCTATAGCTAGTCAAAAACTAACAAAAAGCAAAGGAGAGCTCTTTCTCGCCGTCCGCACTGCAGACAACACAGGCTGTGTGTGGGAAAGCTGAAAACTCTGATCTTTATGTTTAAAAACAATTGCCTCAGACATTCCACCGCTTCTCCTTTGCTCCCTGTCACTCTCAGATCAGTTTAAAAGGTACAAAACTTAATTCTGAGCTAAACAGACAAATGGGTTACAATTCAACATCAACCCAGGACACCACTGCATTAGAAATTTTTTAAGACAGATGTAATTAATGAGCTAAAAAAATGCAAATTTATAGAAAAGGAAACTGTACAAAAGTAGAAACACTGGCTAAGATTCAGAGGATGACCTAGGAAGTCCCTAAGGGACTAAGTGCTGGAATTAGAAAAATACTGCCTCCATAAACACCATTTCTCTTTTACTTGCAAAGTATTTGCCATCAGCCAGTCACAGATGGGAAAATGGCACAGAGCAACTGTTTTCAGAATTCCACAAAAGTCAGTGATTGCAATAGCTTGCAAAATGGCAGGCATATAAAATCATGAACTGTAAAAATTAACATGGAAACAGTGTATGGAATGAACATCTTAGAAGAATGTATAACACAGTCTGTGGAATACTATTTACCTGCTTACACATTCAAATGTAACTTTGGCTTCCGCTATTGCTCCATCAGAAACAAGAGGAGGCTGACACAGGAAAAAAGCGGGATGTCAACATCAAGCATTTCAGCCAAGTTGTAGCCTACACAGGTATAGAATGACTTGCAAATCCACCTCATGTAAGAAAAGGGAAAGAATCACTTGAAAGGAAACACAGAAAATCAGACAGCAGCATGAACAGCTAAATAAATTCCACACAACAAACAATGAAACACTGAATGATAACAGTGTTGAATCACACTACGGAAGAGCATTGTGATGGAAGTGACATACTGATGTAAGAATCTGAAAACATCACAAAACAGAATCAGTTTTACATTTGGTACTAGCTGCAGTTATTTCATATGTTGGTACTAGCTGCAGTTATTTCATATGTTAATATATTTTTTTCTTAGAATGACTGATTTACACTGTCCCATTGTTTTAGTAAATTTCCTTCAGTTGATGAGGATATTAAATAGTTTAATAAAGTAAAAAAAATTTTATTGAAAGGAACTTCCTATGTCTCTTCCTGACTTTCATGTGGAAGAAAAAATAATTAGTAATTATAAATATATAGCTGATTCTTCAATATATGTTTCAGTCTAAACTACAAATAAACACACAACATTAAATTATTCAGAATGTATTTTGCACCTAAATCTCTACTCACACATCAAAGTTGTTTGGTTTTTCTTTTACAGGTCCTACCTGCTTTCAGCACAAAGATCAATGGTGGCTATAGTAGGCCACCATATAATCTGGATAAAATTATCTGTTCAACCATTCTCAGTATTGTAAGAAATAAAATATTTTATATCTTATGGAAATACAGAAAATATATATTAAAAAAATTGTAGATTAGATGACCCAAACTATTTTCCATCCCAGCAAGCAGTCCTTCAACAACAGATGCAAAATAGAGTAAAAAAGTTCTAAGGGAAAATTTGACTGTCAGTATCGCTGCAGCAACAAAGGGCAGAAATCATTGCATTTCTATAATTCTGTCACTGGCACTTTTCCAGTCTTTATAAGTTTCTGGAAAATAAACTAAAATGCTATTACTGCCAGACTAGTACTAAGAAATCAATATTCACAAAATATAATTTCCTTTCAACTCAAAGGATGCCATATACATACTTGGGGTGTGCTTTTTGGGAGGGGAAAGATGTATGACTTGCTAAAATGTATTAAAAAATCCACAAAACCTAATAGAATCGAAATTTAATTTTTTAACCTCTTGACTTAACTTTCTGTTAATTAACATTGGGATCCCATCCAAAAGTATTTGCACAACATTCATTTGCTAATAAATTAAATAATCTCAACTATTTCTGGGAACAGTACGTCCTTATAGTCTGAGAAGTATGAGTTCCAGAAATACTTTTCTTGTAACCATTAAAAGTGACTTGGAGCATGATTAAAAACCATGTAACACTACATTCAAATTAAACACATTGGTAATTAGATTCACATGTTTTTAGAGCAACACAATAAACCAGTATGCACACAAATATTTATATGATGAAACCAAAGAAAACAGGCAACAGCGGAAAGAGGATGGAAATTGAAACATTACAGTCTTTATATTATACCACACAGTACACTGACACTCAGAAGAAGAGTTAGTGTTCAGTGTTGCAAAGTATGCTACATTAATTTATGAAGACTTAAACAGATCTGTTCTTGCAGCTATGGTGAAAACCACAAGTTGAAGTATTAGTAATTAAAACATCATGTAATGAAAAAGAAGCTACATGCAAAAACCCTGTTAAAAACTTACGTTTTTTACTTGTTCGCCTCTACAAATCCCAGTAAATGTTCCAGTTTTTGCTCAAAGTCACTTTATCTTACATCAGGCCCAAGTTTAAGTTCTATGATTCACTCATTTAGTGAGAGGAAAAGTAAAGCCATTGACAGCATAGGCCAGGAGATCCATGTAAACCTGATGATAGGTACCTTGCACTCCAGAGTTTCTCAGGAATGATCTAAGGAAGTGTCAGAACAAAAGAAAAAAAAGTGCTTTTTTACTAAAAGCTCTCACTGTGAAAAAACCCCAACAAAAACTAAATCAATCTACCAACCAAAAAAAAAACCCAAATAAAAAAAACAAAAAACAAAAAAACAAAACCCTTTGTACAGATCACTTTCCATGAAAGAAAACTACCTGCAATATTTATTTTAGAAGTCATAAAGTATATCAAGTGTTCCATTGGGTAGCTTTTGTTTTTATTCCTACTACAACATAAACCCAACAATGAAACACTTAATTGCTACAAAAAATAAAGAAATTGTTTTCCTCTTACCCATGCCCAAAAACCATGAGATGAAAGAAAACTCTAATCTGTATTTACATGTAGGAACTAGATTCCTAGGAATTTTGTATTCATATGTACATGTCAGATCCATGAAAATAAAATTAAAAAATTAATCCTGTTTGAGAGAAATGGGGAAGCCTTTCAGTTTCACCTGAGTTCCTGTTTAGGTCTCCTCTTAGTGGTGTGAAGTTACCATTATGGTGCTATTTTGTGGTTTATTTGAGAAATATGAAATTATATTGATCCAGGTTAGGATGATGAGTGAACCACACAGTGTCCCTTTTTTTATGTGTTCCCCATATTCAAGTAGACTTATTAAGAGTTGGTTACAAAACCTTCAGAAGAAATTGAATCATTTTAAGAGAGAGAGTAAAATAAGCAGTATTCTTCCCAGCAGCCACACATTTTGACTTTATTGTGTAATGGAAAGAGATGGAAACTACAAAAAAAATAGTTATAAAA
This sequence comes from Thryothorus ludovicianus, assembly GCA_013397245.1. Taxonomy (NCBI): domain Eukaryota; kingdom Metazoa; phylum Chordata; class Aves; order Passeriformes; family Certhiidae; genus Thryothorus; species Thryothorus ludovicianus. The sequence continues at coordinate 316,233 of VZTB01015002.1, read as the reverse complement.
TGTATTTCTCAATTTACAGTATTTGTGGTCAGAAGAATTTCCTCACACAAACTCTCAGGCTGCTGTTTGGAGTGAAATAGGTACAGCAGAATTTGAAGAACCTTGATTATATTGTACATGTATTTCATGTCATAAACATATGAAACATTTAAAATATGGTATTAAATATGTAGCAACATTTCCTGGCAGAGAAAGAACAAAGGTGTGAGAGAGGATTTTTTTAAAAAGCTTTTAAATAATGCTGGTAAGAAATGTCTCAACATGATAAAAATCCTGTCTCAGAATAAGTTCCTCTTCATAGTATTCTCTTTGTTGTAGATACAGGCCGTACCTGAAAAAAGACCTACTGGTTGCTTTGAAAAAAGAGGTTTTAACTATTTAAGCTGTTACATAATTATTTTTAACCATTTTGCAGAAAAGGTCGTTATAGCTTAAGTATTAAACAGTTATTGATGTTTATGAACAACAATTTGAAACAACCGTAATAGCAGCAAATGCTTAGAATTTAAAAGAACTTTATGCGTAATTTAAAAAGAAATAATCACCATCTTGTCAACTCATTCCTGATGATTCCCATGGCTTTCCAATGACTTTTCCTTGAATAGGATAAACTACCAGGCTTTCTTGTTACAATACAGAAAAGGAAGAAAACAGAAAATAAACAACCAGAAGAGGACTATAGTTTAGAGATCACTGAAAATAACCTCCTTCTATAAAAGATTTGTTCTCACCATAAGGCACTCTTGTTCTGCCAGATGGAAACTTCTATTTCTTACATCATCCTTTTAAGTGGACTAGTCTCCCTCATAACTAACAACAGAGCAAAAAAGAAAGAGATAAATCAGTGGAAACTGGGTCAGACTTGGATCTCTCAGCAGTCATTTGAAAACCTTATGGAATAACAATCTCAATACTCTTTGTTTTCACTTGAAGATGCAACCCACAGAACCAATCAGAAATCTGATTCACCAACAAATTTTGAAGCAGTCCCTAAATGCCTCACTGAAGAAATAACTGGCTCAACTTCCAGCACCTTTCTCTTTGTATTTCCACACCATCTATTACTTTAGATTCAGAGAACACCATGCCAAGGGCCTGCTCAATATAGTCCTAGGAACAAGGGGGGAAAAGTGCATGCCTTACGACCCTATCCCAGAAAATCTCTCCCTGTGTAGCTGGAGGCAGCCTCACAGAGCCAAGCTCATTGGTAAGTCTGACTAACATATTGTATGGTAAAGACAATATACCAACAGCATGACTTTCTGTTTGCCCTTAGAATTTAGGCACTGGGGGGTAAAAGGTAGATTTTCCTTATCTGGCTTAAGAAGTAAAATTCATTCAGGCTGTAGTGACTCCTAGGAGTTGTAGTATGCCTTTTCGCAGGTAGGCTCCTTCCCTCTGGGCCCACCTGGCAAGGATGCAGGTAAACAAGGTAGGGCACAAAGTTCACTGGTGGCACATCTCATCAGGATACTAAACCTCATAGGAAACACTTACCTATTTTTAATTTTTTATGAGCTCAAGTACAGAAGATCAGCTTTCCTAGCCTTGTGAGAAATTTTTCTGCCTCCATGTTGAAACTACAGTATTTGTACAAATATATTACATATTGGTCTGGAGCAAATACAGGAGATTCAATTATGTTTTGATCCATAGTACTCACCCAAATTAGTCTTATTGCAGTTCTCTTTGTATCAGTGAAAAGTCTGACATTGCTGTTTTGCATCTCACATTGTTATGCCTGCTTCTCTACCCTGCATGCTGTATTCTCCTTGGCATGGAAATTTGGCATCCTCTCTCTTGGAATGGAACTAGCTTACTTGAAGTACTTTGTTTGTATACATGGGGCAAATCTCAGAAAGGGAAAAGATAACTTAGAAAATATTCCTCTGTGGTACTGGGAAATATACTAGTACTAGAAGGAATATTTTTATTGGCCATATTTAAACAAACGGGACTAAAACAGTGTTGAGAATTCACCCAAAAAAACAGTATGGCAAATTTTTTTGGGTACTTTCTACACAAGCTTGAATGGGGACACCTAAGCACTACAAAAGAGATCCCTGTTTCCCTGTGTGGATTCCTGTGATGAGCAAGCTGGATCAACAAGTAGTACTGCTTGCCTGGTAGGTAAGGAGAGGCTAGAAGAGTCTGCCTGTAGCCATTCTCTACCAAGAACCCCAGAGGATGCTGCAGGGGATCTAGTCTGCAATGCTGAATTACGCACAAAGGCCCACGTGGCCTCTTTAGAGAGCTCTGCACAGCAGACATCTGCCTCCTCTGCTCTGAGCCCCGTGCCTGCTATGGTGGTGCACGCACTCGTTCCCACTGGTACTCTCTTTACCCTTCACTAAACATGCTTGCTTAATGCAGTCTTTCAGCTAGTGGAAAATAGGTCCCTTGAAGGCTGTCATTCCCTTTCGGTAACCCCCTGGAACAAAACAAAGAGGTGATCTGACTTTCTGCTCTCCAGAGTTCACTTGGGATCAATTCTAACAACTCTCATAATGTCGAGATTAGGCAGCTTTTCCTCCTCCTTGTTAACAAGGCAATGACAAAGAGAGAGAGAAGTCAATTTCCTTTTCAAATAAAACTAAGAAGCCACTCAACAGTAAATACAAAAGTTACAAATAAATAAGTGAAGTTTCTAACTGGTGAAGTCCTGCAGTACTTCTTACTGGAGGTACTGGCTTCTGGGCCAGGGGGAATCATCTTTAGGAAGCTGAAATTTGGATTCCATAGCCTTTAAAGAGCAGATGCAAATCCCAGAAGACCCTTTTTCGAGGTTAAGCTTGAAAGTTGCCCTTTTGAAACAGGCAGCTGCCAGCCTGACCACTGACCCTGCTGTTTCTCTGGACAGGGACCTAAGCAACTGGGGAGCTGACAGGTCACCTGCCCTTCCTCACAGTGGCAGCAGGCAGGACCTGACACCTCCAGACCCAGACTGCTGAAATTTCCTCTGAGCTGACTGAAAAGAAGAAAACAGACCTCAGGAACCAGTCTGGGTCACATTTGCTTTGAAGCAAAGTCCTCTAAGCCATGGGCTTTCAGGAAGGAATTTGGCTGAGTTGCATTGGACCTTCCCACTAGCCATCTCACCTGCATTCAATGCCAGGAGAGCATCCTTCACCCTGTCCCCTTTGGTGTGAGCACCAATGGGTTTATTCCCAGCCAGCCAATTTATGAAGTGTCTAATGTCTCTGTCAGGAATAGGGCTGCAAACCCCTGTTGTCCATTCACAGGAATCTGAAAACCATCAAAATCCAGAAAGGTATAAAATCTAACTGTTCTTAATTACTGAAGTGATTACAGAAAAAAAAACAAACAAAACCAACAACAAAATCAAACTAAACGAAACAACAACTACAACAAACCCCCAAAAAACACAGAGCATGGCCCCATCTTTTAGGTGGCTATTCTCATCCAGTGGCCACAAAACCTGCACTGGATGAACCATGTCCATACTAAGCTAAACAGAGAAGATATTAAAAAAAAGTACCGAATTAGATGTTTCACACATTGAAAAACTTACACCACTGCTGTCTACACAACTGACCAGGTGGATAAAAGCATCCATCCACATTGAAATCACTTTATCTTTAAGCACACCTGATTAGGTAGCACTGTAGTCCTGCATAAAGGACAATTGCATTTAAAAATTTTGTGAAACATGTAACTTGATATTTTTGGAAAAGGATAGTCCTTAATGCAGGTTTTCATCTATTAGTGTATCATTAAAGTAGATCTGATTTCAAGGAGGCTCCATCTAAGTAGTCATTGCCTTCTGTGAGATGAAAAGGGCTCCTGAAAGCCAGGCCCCGTGGAAAATATGAAGGCACTGTTATGAGTGGGTTCAACTGGAGAGATGTCCTGCAGATGGCCCTAGAGATGTAGGAATGGGGAGGACACAGAGTGAATGCAGGTGAGAAGCAATTTAGCAGCTATAAGTGATTCCCAGACTGCAAAGAGACTGACATTTTAGAAAAACACTTAAACAACACCTTTCAAATTTTGTTAAAAGCAAGCCAATGGCCTCATCTTCACCAGACATGCTATTTACTATGGCTTATACTTTTCAAAGAAGAATATGTAAGAAAGAGCTGAGCCTAATGACTTGTCTAAAAAAAGGCATCAACTCTGAGAATAAACGTTTGATTTAAATTAAAGATTAAAACATGGAGTAATTTAAAGTTAGTATCACCAGAGTAGGAAAATAACTGGATTTCCTAAGTCAGAAAATGCTCTTACAAGAATTTTGGCTTCATGCATATGACCAGCTCCCACTTCTTTGAGCAGATCTGTGTTTATTTAGATGTATGGTAAGTAGGGGAGCAACTGGATGTGAATCACTGTATAAACCTAATTTTTATAGGAAGTCATGTTAGAAATAGATTGAAAGAGCATTAAAAAATGTCTTTTATCTTTTCTTCATTACAGTCCAAACACCAATCACATTTACCAAAGGTTTAGGAAAGAAAAAGTTGTCACATATTTCAAAGGAAAAAACCAAAAGCCTCAAACCTAGAGAAATTAAAAAAAAACCCATAACACCCTACCAAAATGTCAAACTTAAAGTCTAACAAAAAATCCCAGAAAAAAAAACAACAAAAAAACCCAAAGAAAAGCTATAAATTCTGTAAGATTTACTTCACTTAGCATAGCAATTATTTGATTCTTGAATTGTTTAAGTTATATAGAGAACTAGCAGGAAGAGGTCCATTTCTCTCCCACTTGCAATAAGAATAAAATGTATTCTCTAACTGCATAAAACACTGATTCAACTAACCTAACACAGCCTTTAAATTTCCAGACCAAACTTTAACACTTTCTCAAGGACTAAAATTATTAGTATTAGTTATCAAACTTATGATACATACACTTACTCTGTAGGTAGGTAAATGTTCCAGCTTTTCTTCTATTTCACAGTGACAATCTTCTACAGAGAGATATTTTTAAAACATTGTTCTTAAATTCTAATATTTTATAAATTGTATAGACATCTAGAAGTTTGCACTGTGTACGAATTACATTTTCCTATATGTTAAAGACCAGTAAAATGGGCAGTTTTTTTATTTCTCAAAAAAAATCTAAAGGAGGGGTTTAATTTGAGTGTCTTTTTCCTTTTCACACATACCATATCACACTAAAATACAATATATTATTAATCATATCAATGTTACCAAAAAACATTGATATGATTTGAAAGTTTGTTCCTGAACAAACATTCTTGTTTGTTCAGGAACATTTTCATAATGTCAAGCATTTCACCTTTTTCTGAAGGTTCTAAATGGCTTTTTCTACACTTTTAAAACCATGATGTCTTGGGATTAAAAAAAAAGCTAATATATAAGTTCATTTTTGATTTCCTACACGCTGCTTTGATTGTGCTATAAATGTAAATGTGTATTGAAAAACGAAAAAAATCACAATTGAATGAATAGAACTAAAATTTATAATGAATTTAGAATATTGAAAGAGCATTGCTATAGCTTTCAGTGTTTCTAAGTAAAATTTTCATGAAAAAGTCCTATCTTTACAATATTTTATCTACCACTCAGAAAGTGAACCAAATTCCAATCATACTTATCAGCCAACATAATTTTCAGAAGTTACAGGACCAGGTACTACCAAATTTATCATTACTCAGTCTATAGATTCTGACCTTGACTAATATATTTATTTCCCCACCCTTAGGGAATTTTTTAAGTTGTTGAAAGCTTAGGCCATTTGAATATATACGCTCTCTAAAATTCACAGTATTAAAATGTTATGGCTGTTTATTAAAGATCAATATTTCAAGAATCTTTTTTTATAACTTTTGTGTGTGTTGAGGGATTTGGAATGGCTGCTTTTGATCAATGACAACTCGTGAGTATTCAGCTTCAGGGAAGATGCATATAGGAACTCATTTTGGGAATGTACATGCTCCTTCATATATTATGTTCAGAAGTAAATAAACCCATTAATTTGTGAAAAAAAGCACTCAAGTCTAACTTCAGCATCCAAAATGAAACACAATAGGAAATAAATACTGAAAATATTCATGGTTTTAAGTTGGTTTGCTGTCTTTTTTATTCATTTGTTTAGTTGGTTGGTCGGTTTGATTTGTTTTTTTTCTTCTATTTCACAGTTGTTATTTCAAAAAAGCACTACTCAGCAAGAGAGGGAGGGCTGCAGAAGACATCTGTGATAAACTATGAAATAAATTCTTTGGAATCCAGTAAGCTTTGAGAAAACCATCAACATTTCTGAACTCTAATTTTGTCATAAACTCTCCTTTTAACAGATTCTTCTAGTTCTCACTCCTTGGTTTTTCACAATAGTGTTCAGTTGGCAAATTAATTTAATTTGCAACAGGAGGTAAAAGAAACAATACTTTTGTTGTAAGAGGTCCCTATATTCTCCTTCTCTAGGAGGCTCTCATAACTAACCGTTCATCACCCTTCAGCTGAAGTGCTAAAATAGTTGAATACCATTGTTCAAAGTCCCTCAGTTACAATATGAAGGAATAATCATTAATAAAATATCTGAAAGAAAAGACAACCTCAGACCTGTGACCAATTTTTGGTTAGAAATAATAAAGAAATAAAATCCAAACTCCACAAATGGAAAATATCAACATACATATGTTTCCCCTACCAGAAGAGTTTATGAGTATTTGTACACAAACTTCTTATAAACCAATTTACAGATCATACAGAGTAAACATATGTGCCAGTCAGGTGAAAAGCTGTATTTCCCCCTTTCTAAAATGCAAGTCATGTGGACTGTATTTATTAAATAATTTCCTTTTTTTTTTTTCTTCTAGAATTATTGTTTCAGACCCTCCAAGAAGTTCCAAAATTACCAACATAAGGACGGCAAAAGTGCAACAAATAATTAGGTCACGCTATCTAAACATTTTGGTATGTATATGAAAATTAGAGAAATAGATGCCTACATATGTGAAATTGAGATTGTTTTCAGCAGAAAATTTATGAGATGTCTAAACTAATTAATAAGTTCTAAGGAACAGCCTTAGGCACTGATTATGCACTGTTCATTTTACTGCCTAATGCTGCCTGAAGACGGTCATCCTCACCAAGATCAAAAGTCTACCTTGAGAGGTATCCTGACTTTGATGGTAGACAGCAGTAAATCCTTACATGGAGAATTTTTTTTTATTTTTTTTATTTTATTTTTAAGAGGGAGAGGACTAAAAAAACTGTCTTCCAGCTTCTGCAATGAGAATTTCATCAGCCTCAACTCGGTAGTTCTCCCATGTTACTTTGGTGGCCATTTTGGACCCCTTTGGTAGATGCTCACTGTTTTGACCTTGTTGGCCATGGCACAGTATTAGCACTGCCCTTACGCAGCACGCACTCAGTCCAAGCAAACCTAAAGAGTTTTTTACCTTCATATAGCAGTTTCTTGTATCAATATATATCTGCTATGAAATGGCAACAGTAATATGGTAGAAAGGTATATCATCATCATTTTCTAGGCAGTTCTTTCAAAGTTACCTCAAAAAAATCTCTCCCAAAACTCAGATACATATTGTCACCAAAAACTGTGAGAAAAAATGTCAGGGAAGAGGTTTCTGTCCTTACTGAACGCTTCACTTTTTGCTTTTCTAAAATCAGTTTGATTACAATGAACTACAAGTACAAACTTTTTCCTTGTGATCACATTGAGTACTTGAAAATACTGCCTTGAAAAATCGAGGCCAGACACTCACCCAATAAGACATGATTTATTTCTGTAACACTGAGAAAATTCAGTCTGTGCTAAATGTTAGCACTGCAAACAATTTCTATGCTAAACTTTACAGATTTCAGTCTTTTAAATTCCTGAATATATATATATTCTTTATTCCAACAATTGTAATAACCATTTCATTTTCAAAAATTGCAAAACCATTGTTTTAACAGAGGCTATTGATAAGGTTATATCTGTAGCCAATATTAATGTGATTTTCTAAAACAAAAATAATTCATTATTATTTTCTATGCGTCATAAATTGTTGAAGGACACTATTCATGACAGCAAGCTTAGAACTTATACAAGATGATAATTTTTTAATTACAATTTTTTAATGTTGTGAGCACTTTTTGGAAGCTCACAATTTAAAATTCACACAAAAGGACAATAAAAAACCTTATAAATAAAGTTTACAAACAGTAAATTTAAATTGAGTTCCTAGGAATCAGGCCTGCCCTAGATATCTTAAAAATGGAAACAGTAACATGAAAATGAATGCAATATTAAATCAAACTATGCAGTATTTTCATTTTGATCATCAAAAACCTGATCTATTTATTGCAAGTAGTTCCTAGTTTTATCTTAAGTCTATGATTATATTCTTCTAGTAAAAGAAAATTTCATCCTCTTGCACAAACATTTTTAAAACCTCTCTAAAGAAAATATTTCATTTTTCGGAAAACTACTTATTGTTAATAAAGTTTATAAATGCAACATGAAGATAAAAATGAATACTTCATTTTTAGTTTAAGCAATTTGTCCTGCAACTGCACTTAGACGTAAAAAACCCAAACAAACAAACAAAAAAACCCACAAAAGCAAGTGCTTAGATTGCTTAGATTCTTTTCTTCACACTTTTGGAAGAGGAAAATGGGTGAAGCAAACAGTTCATAATAGAGATAAGGTAAGGAAATATAGACCTGAAATAAGCAAAGTTCATGAAAACAGTTAAGTAAAACGAATAGCACAGTAGGGACTGAATTAAATTTTTAAACGCACACAATAGAATACCTGTATAACACAAGTGATTTCCTTCTTACAGTCATAAATTCAATGTACAGAAACAATGCATTGCAGAATGATGCACTTTATAGGGCTTTTTTCTTCCCTTCTTAAAATATAGAACTATTATGATTCTCTTGTGTGGATGATAAATCCAGCTCAAAATTCTACCCACTGTGAGTTCTACCAAAACATAGTACTGAGAATGAGCTGTGAGAGAATGAATTATGATATACCAGTGGTTTGTGCAGTGTGTGTATATTAAAGACAGAAAGGAGAGGAGGAGAAAGAAGGACACACAAAGGAAAAAAGTCAATGTTTTAAAGGTAATTTTTTAAAAATACAACAATATCAGAAGCAATATTAAATAATTTTTAATTAATTAAAATCTGAACCTTATAAAATTTTAAATTATATAAGCTACCTCTGGAAAGTACTCTATCAATAATAAAATATATAGGCACAACTTCAGGTTTCATTTTTGGATAGTGACATTAATCAAAATTATTTTTAAATGGTTTTTCCAAAAGCAATAGCACAGATAAGTTCATCAAATCTTCTATATGTGGGAATCTAAAGAATTTCAAGACTTAGTTACCTCTAAGACCTCTGAAAGACAAATATTTGGACCCAAAAATAACCAACAAAGGAAAAACCAAAATAAAGAAAAGCAGAATAATGGGTGCATACTCAAAAAACTGAAAATATTGGAAACATTACCAATTTTAAAGCATATTTGAGCAGAAGGGACTTAAAATCCTAAAAACACAAACCACTTGAAGCACTCCAGTAATTTTCAATTGCTTTGCAATGTGCAAGCAAGGAGCCTTGATCACTTTCACAATGAAACACTTAAGCTCTCTGATAATTTTATACCCTTATAGGCCACATATTTCTGGAACCCCATCATTTCCTAGCTGAAGTGGTTTTAAAAATATGTGAAGTGCTCCAATAATTTTAAATTATTCTTTGCAATGCAAGCTCAGAACCCTGATCACCTCAAAATTTAAGAGCTTATAAAATTTTGAAGTAGTCCAATATTTCTGAATGATTGGGTATTGTGATTTCACTTGTTTTATAAAGTGCTTCCATTTGCAAGGCAGTCTGGTGATAAACTGAAATATAGCTGTTGGCTAGCAAATATAGCCATGTAAAAATGTAATATTAAGAAAAATAATGAGAGGCCATGCTCCTGCCCCTCACAAAAATCAGAACCCAAACAATAAGAAGAAAAGGAAAATGTATCCTGAAACCCCAGCTGCAAGCAAAGGAGAAAAAATCTGCCCCAAAATTTCCATCACAAACTACAAGTATTGAAACAGCTAACATGTGATACTTTACAGAAGGTACAATACATCAAACACTGAATTGTTTCCAGAAGAGTCATAATTATTCATATGTCTAATAGCCATTACAGATATATTTTGTGAATATCTGTAATGAATATTATTTGATCATCTTGTCAGAGTGTAAGGTATGTACACACATCTCACTTTAATATGTCCTGTCTGGACTTTTTTCTGGGTTATTTTTTAATGTAATAAAATCAGACAGGAATATTGTCACTTATCAAAGGGATAATAATGAAAAATATGCCTTATTTCTGCCAGCAGTTCTAGTCAAAAATACACTGGTTTGTTGAAGAAAAAAAAAAGTGTTCTGATCTATTGAAGTTTTTTAGATGGTTTACTATTCTGAAAGGGCTTGGATTTTGACTAATAATGCATGTAGTCTTGGGGATGCTATCTACCAGGTTTATCCCCTTATAGAAGGGAAATGAGGTTTCTGTACATCATTTAAGTTGATAATCTATACAAAAAGTGAAGCCCTATAGTAGGAATTCCAGCAGTGTTTGTCAGCATTTCAATAGGTTCCCATGCACACTCAGAAATATATTTTGTGAAAGAAAAACCTCACATTCAACATTCACTGTCCTCCTTTATACTTGCTTTTCTCTCCCATCTTCTGCACATATACAGCAGGAATTCAAATTAGAGGGTACACAGACTCAGTGTTGTATTTTTCATTAAGCTCCCAATTAATATTTAGTTGAAGTCTGGCAGTGGACAGGAGGTTCCTCTCACAGTAGAGCAGCGTCTTCGGAAAAGACAGGAAGCAGAGAAAACAGAGGAGTTGCCAGGATTCCTGCCCTTTCCACCCTATGCCAGGACCTATTATGATCACTGGCAGTTATTTTGGTTAATGCAATGGTTTTGCTGCTGTACCACTTTCTGAGGAGCCTGAAATCCACTCAGCAGGGTGACCCACTTGTCTGCTAAAGGTGTGTGTATATAACTTCCATTAGGATTAAGGGTAGTAATGTTCAGCAGGGGAAAAGCAGCTAATAAGGTATGTAACCCTTGAAGCAACTTTTTTCTAAACATTTTCACAACTAGGTCACAAATTCCTTCTCAAAGAAGCAAGGGAAGACACTGACATCAAACAGAGGCCCTCCTAAGCTACTTCAGCAAAAAAGACTAATCATCAAATTGAATGAACCATCCAGACTTCAACAGAGGTCTTGTATCTGAGGAAATTTATCATCTCCCATAAATAACAAGCCTCCTGTATTTTTTTAGCAGTAGCGGAAAATAAAGGAGGAGGAAAACAATCCATATCTCCCCTCATATGAACAAAAAATTATATCAAGTAATTCTTCTCTTAAATTTATATCCAAATAGTCTATCATGGCAAAAAAAAAGTAATAAAAAGCTCAGGAATTTTTCTTCAGATAACAAAACTGGAGAGAGAATACACCTTTTATCTTAAAAAAAATATATATTACTTTTTATTACTATGCAGCAATAAAAATATATATTTTGTCTTTAGGTCTGCCTTCTTGGACTAAGAGAAAATAAAACTTTGTTTCAGGTATTTTTGACATGACTCAATAATAAGATTTTTGCCCAAAGTTTGCAATAAAAGATTTATTCATTAAATGTCATCAACTTCTTTTATTTGGCCCCAGCTTTAAAGGGCAGAATATCTTGATTATTAACAGAGGTGTAGGAACTCAATTACTATTGAAATTAAATTTACTTTAAGCCTCCAGATGTGTATTTTCAAACCTGGCCACAAGTACAAGAAAAGAAAGGTTGTTTTGTTCTCCATTTTACCCCCAAGGTTTCCCACATCTTTCTTTTCTCCTACATATTAACTTAAAGTGAAAGATAACTGAGTCAAGAGAGGCAGGCTGTAAAAGATCCAGCTTAACTTAACAGAAGCAATAGGAAATACAAATAATCTGAACAGGGAAAGCTCTTTTAAATAGAGATTTCAATCATCATGATTTAAGGAACTTTGATTTGGAATATGTTGGATCTGACATGCCATCAGGATGACTCATTGTGCTGAAATACATCATGTTTCGCTATTATTGCATAATGTGACATATTGATATAATCAGATGAATTGTCAAAACAAGATGTCAAGTATGTGAAATTCAAATTAAGCAAAGTTTGGAAAAAGTCCTCAAAAGGGACTACATGTTATTACTTTAATTACATATTTTACTCCATCTTGAAAAGCAGATCTTTCTATATTAGTACCTCTTTGGACTTGTGTTTAGAATGTCTTCCCTTAATTTAGCCACACATTTTTGCTTTGCAGTTTACATTAGCACTGCCACTTGACCAGCAAACACTCTCTCAAAGTAAACATATTTTCCCCACAAGAGTAGGGGAAAGTCTTTTTCCTTCCTCAATTTCCCATCTTTTTTGTTGTCTGGAAAGTATTATTTAATTAGTTTGTTTGGGTTTTTACCAGTGTCTCAAAACTGTACTAATGACTATCACTTGAAGAGTGCTGTAAGTGACCCTGCTTTAGCAGGGCATTAGAAAAGATGACTGCCAGAGGTCACTCCAACCTCAACTATTCCATAACTCTGTGAAAAATTCTAGCTTTAGCTTTGGGTCTCCATCTGTTTCTAAAATCTTTGTAAACATTTGAAAGAGCTGAGTCTAATCTGAGCCCCATTGCCAAAACAGATGTAGCTGATACACCACTTCCATACTCACAATATTTCATTAGGCATAAGAACAGCCAGACTGATATGGAACAGACCCCTGTTCAGATCTGAGTATCTGTGGCCTTTAATTTTGCCTAGTAGTTATAAAGTTTAAGGCTGCAGTACTCCTTACAAAACTTCCTACATTCATAAGAAGTGCTAGTTTCAAAAGAAGCAAACACATTTTTGGGGATAGAAAAAAGAGAGTAGTCTACATTATTCTCAAATTCTTCTAACTTCAGCAAGGAAAGACTCTTTCTCAAGGGAATTGCTAAAATGTAATACAAGATGTCCAATTTCTAGGAGCTATAGAGGTTTTGGACACACTTAAGGATTCCTCAGTTGCAGCCCATGTCCATGCTGAGACTGGTTTCCTTGCGGAGGAGTTCCCATGGCTCAGAGATACCTTCCTGTAACTAACATTACAGTGAATTGTGTGTGCTGCTTGTACTGTAGAGAAAATAAAGATTGATCCACAAAACAACTGTCTCACCGCAGCCCTCCTGTTAAAATGCTAGGTAACATCACAATATTATTATTATTATTATTATTATTATTATTATTATTATTATTATTATTATTATTGTTATTATTGTTATTATTATTATTATTGTTATTATTATTTTCAGAAGGAAATGTAGCAGAGCCTTAACAAAAATAGCAAAACTCCAAAACTTTCTTGTATATAAATAAGTTAAAACATTTGGAAACATTTTGGTTTGAATATTTTAAATTCATAAATGTTTTTATTTAAAAAATAACAAATTGTTTATTGTAGTTTATTGCTGAACTATAATACCATTTCCATGCTGAAAAACAAAAACTCCCTTACTGAAATACTACTGGTTAATTCAAAACCTGCCTGGAGCATGGCACACAGTAATAATGATGACAACATCTAGTCCAATAATACAAAAATCAATAGAATGCATTGAACTGCTATCCAAAGCAAATCTAGAATGTCATTTGGTTGATTATTAATTAAATTGGCACCTGCTAAACCAAATACAAATGAACTAAATATCAACAAACTTTATTTTACATGGAAAATTAAAAGGTTAGGTAACTATTATGTGCAGCAAGTAAAGAAGTAGAGTTTTTGATGTTACTAGCTTAGAATCCTGACAATTTTTATTCCTTAGGCTTTGAGATATTTAAAGGAAAGAAAAAGTGATTGTATAAATTGTATAAATATAGCTTTCGAAAATGGTCTTTTAATACTTATTGATCACAACCTTGGCATTCAAAGTCTAATTATACTAAAAAACTCTGCTATACATCCAGTGTACGCAGAAATCATTGCCTGAAATTAATCAACACTACAAGCACACCACTCCTAATAACAAAATGATCTTTGTAGTGCTTCTAACACCATTTGTTGATGCTCTTAAAAATGACATGACAAGCCTCAAACCAAATCATAATTTCCAGGTGACATTTTCATTGTATCATTTATGATACATAATGAAAGTGTTCCACAAAGCATTCAGGCAAATAATCAGAATATAAGAATTCCCCTAGAAAGATATGTTTTGCTTCAAGTTTCTTAAAAAATAAAAAAAAAAACCCTAGAAATATTCCTTTCTAATCACAGATTACCTACTTCTGGAAGAATTTTCTCTGTAAGTTATTTTTGAGCTCTTTATTCATGTCCAGGTTTTGAAGTCCATTTCTCCCACTCACCAATATTACCACAGACTGTGGTAGCCTAAATACTTATCTTAAAATGGTGTTCTGTGCTTTTTATGAAGATACCAACTGTAAAAGCTAGGAGCTTTCTACAATTTAAATTGGCAAATTTCCTTTCAGGTGAGAGGCTTATATCTGGTTTAATATAGAGATATTCCTGCTTACCTCAGGGATAAATATGTAGAGTTGTTGCCTTCATCAATCTAATGCGTTTTATTTACTGATATAAATATCATATACATATTTAAATTATATAATAATTAATATAAATAAATAACCTGGTACGGAATGTTTCAAGCGTTATAAGTAAAGCTAATTTCACTGGGTGCTATTCAAATAAGACAATGAATTCCATGTGGCTTATATAAAATAACTGAATTAGATCACACTTATCACCACAGTGTATTCACATACATGCAGCCGCACCACTGAGGTTTTTTGATGTTTGATTTTAGTTCAGGCCTCAGAAGCTTTGCTAGCTTTCATCAGTATGTGAGAAAAAGGAAAGTAAGGGAGCATAAAAATCTAGTTTAAAGAGAAATTAAATCATAATACACCAGATATGGAAAAATATTTTTATGAGCTATTTCAGAATTTCTGCCAGTAAGAATTGGAATTATTTTCCAATAATTTTGACACCTTTTCTGGAAACATAAATAATGTGGCACTTAAGGGCCAAGGACCTAAGGAGAAAGAGTAAAATGGTGGAAACAAATGACTGCAAATTTTTTTGAATTGTATCTGGCAGAAGCCAAATCATAGTCTAAAAAAACAATTTATTCTTGAAGTTGCAGTTAATAGGGCCTGACTGAGACACTAAATTTGTTGCCCCAGCTGTTTCCCAGTCTGAAGATTTGCCCTTTGATTATACTTAAAAGATAGATAAAAATACAATAACAAACATTTAGTTACATTCACAGGTTCTTTTTCAACATTGAAGTACATTGAAGTAGTGTCATTGCTCATGTTCAGGGTCCCTGTCCACTCTATTCCAGCTTCTGTAAAGCCATAGATTTGAACATTTCCAGTGCAGCCTCTTATAAGGTCTGACATCATAGTTAGACATTTTCATTAAAGAACAACAAATAAAAACAAAAAAACAAAACACAAAAACACACAAAAAATTTACATTCAGCTCCCAGAGTCATTCAAAATCTAGAACGTTCAGTTTAATCTTCTGCACAGGTGTTTCATATTCCTTATACACCCATTTTAAATATCCAATGAAGTATCAGTGTTTTTCTCAATAGATTATTTAGAAAAAGCAGCACATTGTAAATTCTCTTCCTAGTAGTCCAAGAAAAAGTTGATGCAGTAAACCTCTAGTTTTAAATTATGAATATCCTATGACAGGTGTGCCTTTAATTGCTTAATACAAAAACGATGTCAGTTTAATTGACAACATTTGAGCCGCAATTTTCAAACACATTGACTACCCCCAAATCCCTGGCTGCTCAAAATACTGTTTGCTGTGTCTTTGGATGATTAGCTGTAGAAAGGGTGAGTGCAAGTATAGTCTCCTCTTCAGATCTGGCAAAAAAATTGTCTGTCTAGTAAGAGACCAACAAGATTCTTTATCTTTTCTTTATTTAAGGTGTTTATCCCAGAAACCTGGGGAAAGACATTGCATAATCTCTAACACACTTCATCAAAACTATACCTTTTATCTATTGTTCTAAAAAGCAATAACGAAATCCTGCTGCCTCCACAAAGATTTCTCAGTCTTTAAACAATAATTTCACAGTATTGGTTGGCTAGAACATAGTGCTAACAAAACCAAGGTTGTGGGCTTAGTCCCTGCACAGGCCATTCACTCAAGAGCTGGACTTGATGATTCTTGTGGTTTCCTTCCAACCCAGAATATTCTGTGAATGTGGTCCAACTTCTCTCCTTTAGCACTATCATCCTAGAGCACATGGGGCAGGATTCTGTTGAGATGGTTCTTGAATATCTCTGGTGAGGGATACTCGACAGCCTCTCTGGGCAAGGTTACAGCGTACCATCAGTATATACATACAGCAGACCATCCATACAGTAAAGATGTTCTTCCTCATAGTCAGATGTGCATTAGTTTCTGCTTTTTATCTCTTGTCCTATTGCTTGGAAGCAACAAGAAGAGCCTGGTCCATCTTCTTGGCAGCCTCCTTTTGGATACTTACAGACATTGAGGAGGTCCCATCCTCTTTGTTGCTCTCTGCTGTTTCTGCTCCAAAAGCCCTATGTATCTCTTGTCCTGAGGAGCCCAGAACTGGACAGAGCACTCCAGATGCAGCCTCACTAGAACTTAGTGGAGGGGCAGGAACACCTTCCTTGATCTCCTGGAAATGCTCTTCCTGATGTACCCCAGGGTACCACTGGCCTTCCAGTCACAAAGGTGCTGCTGTCTTATGGACAGCTTGTTGTGCACCAGGACCCTCAGGTCCTTCTCCACAGAGCTTCTTTCCAGGAAGCCAGCTCCCAGTTTGTACTGGTACATGGGGTGATTGTCTCCCAGGTGCAGGACCCTGCATTTGCCTTTGTTGTGTTTCAGAATGTTCTTCTCTGCCCATCTGTCCAACCTGTCCAGGTCCTTCTGAAGGGCTACAGAGCCCTCTGGGGTATTGACCACTGCTCCCCTGCTTGTGTCATCCATGAAGCTCCTGAGGAGACCTCTGCCCCTTCATCTAAGTCACTGATGAATAAGTTTAACAGTACTGGCCCAATATTGAGCCTTCGGGGTCACAACTTGTGAACGCCTCCAACTAGACCCCGTGCCACTGATTACAACCCTCTGGGATCTTCTGTTCAGCCAGATCTCAACCCATCTCACTGTTCACCTCCCTTTCTTCTTCTTCTAACTCTTCTCTTGTGGAATGTAACACTGAATGGTTTATAAGGTTTTCTACATTCAATGGGCTAAGTCTATGCTGGGATAGGTGATGCTATGTTTTATTTTCTCTTTTGCCAATGCTCCTTAATTTTCTATAGTTTGCCAGTAAAGTTTTGTGTATTTTTACCTCTTAAAAACATTGGTTGAAATTTGCTCCTTTGTGTCTACCCAGAGCAAAACAACATTGGTTTAGGCCTAGGTTTGAGTGGTACAACAAATATTACTGACATACAACCAAAAAAGTTGTTCTTAGTGGCTTCTACATACTTGCTGAGCTCTTGACCATGGAATAATTTAAAATTACTTGCATATCATACTGATATTCTTGTATTACCACAAGTATTTTGTTGATTTCCTCCGTGTTTTTTACTCAAAGAAAAATTCCTCTGAAGCATACTCAGAAAAGTTTTCTTAAATCTTTTGTCAGTGATAATCTGCAAAATTCTTTCTAACACCTGTTTTAGTGGTTTTAGCTGCTCAGAAGAGATGGCAATGGCATTTCTATCACATATATAGATTATTATAACAAATGAAAGGCAAATAATCTTAACAGAAAACAGGGAACACCAAAAAAAAGAAAAGGCTGCCATCTGGAAAGACTGTTAGATCTTTGAAGACTAAATCCTTTTTAGTTTCATTATAAATACAACTGTTGTTTTTAGGGGGATGAAATCACATGAGATTTGGCCAAAATTACTGTTATCTGAAGGCACTCGGCTGTCTGGAGTTGCTTGATCATTCTGACGTTCTTAATTCTAGTGTGCTTCAACTTTCTCATTTAAATATCTCTTCCCATCAATCATTAGTGCTTTCCTTCCTGGGTCATTGAGAGCATCATACTTCATTGTGTCAGCTGAAGGTGTGCTGACCTACTTTTCCTGGTTAATTTCAAGGGTAGGATCAGATGTTCCATTGCTTTAGTAATTGATCTAACGATAGATCTTTACTAGAGCACCCATGACATGGTCTGAGGGGCATTCCAGGCATTACTGGCTTCAAGGTCATAACTGAAATGAAAAATTCTCCAATCAATTAGGTAACTTGGCTGCATAGTTTGTTCTTGAAAATAATTCTCCTATAAACATATTGCTCTTCTTTGATAAAAATTGTGGTTTAATCACGTGAAAGTTGCTGCTACCTTTTGGGGTGTAGTACTGTTTTAATGTTAGTGGCACCTTAACCATTTTAATTTTACATTAACTACCTTGTGCAAGTGGAAAGACACAGTGATAAGTGACAAGGTGTAAAGCCATAAAGATATAAAGGTGTTAAAACAAAAGAAATATCAGTGACAGCAAAACCAATAGTTCACTGTAGAAGGTGCAAAGAAACAATTCAAAACAAAACAATCTCTCAGCAGCAGACTTCTAAACTGCTAAAGAGGAGGTACACTGTTCAGTTCGTTCACACTTTCTTCTTCTGGCACACCACAAAATTTGATTTTTCAGGTTGGGCTCTGCAGCGTGGTTTCATAAAGTGCTGCTTCAATGTGCACACTCGCACAGGTAGAGGATACACACATCTACCAGGCAACCTTCAGGTCTTCCTGGATTCTGACAACGCTCTCATATTATTACCAGACAGGAGAAATATCTCTCCAATGCATGACTATAACCTGCACAATAAGATTCTCATAAATATATAGATAATGTACAAGTAAAATGCAAAATGAGATGTATTTTGATAGCTTCTGAAATTTATAGATATTTAGCTGTTGATTTTCACCTACTTTCTATTACTCCAGATAATGCACATAATACAATCATGGGAAAGACTGAATTTATGCAGTGTCCAAATTAAAAATGAATAGGATAATTCACACAGGTAAGTACTTTTAGCTGTTCTTTTCCTATATTGGTTGGCCTGTTTTAGAAAAATGATTGGGTTTTTGACTACTAAAATTTGCTTTTAGAATTAATGTCTGTATAAACTGGTGCTGTGTTTCAGCTGTGAAAACACAATTGGCTGAACAATAATAATTAAATCTAATAATATTTATTTGAATTCTTATATAAAATATAAATGTTCTATATTTTTACACACATATTTGTGTCTGTTCAAAAATAATCCACTAACTATATTTACCAAAAATGTTACCGTTTACTTAATGAACCATTTCTATTAAAACCCATCATGAAAAAAAATCTTTTTAGAAGTCTACTGTAAAAATTCAAAATAAAAGTTAATATTTTCAGAATTATATTCAGGATGTTTGACTTTCAATATAGTATTAAAAATTATTATTTGAATTAAATGTATTTGAAACCAAAATAATTTCAAGTTTCTACAAGTTTTGTTCGTGCTGTCTGTTAATGGAAACAAAAGCTGTGTCATATGCAACCAATCAAAATAACTCAAGTTTCTTATACTTACAATATGATAATCCCCACAATCAGTTCACAGACAATCCTGTGGTTGAAATATAGTCACATAAAACTTGGTTGAATAAAACAAACATGACATAACAAAAGAAAGCTAAATTTAGCATGGACTGCTTCATCTAGTGCATTTGAAATAGATTGCATTATAAACATAGGATTATGAATAAGAAATATTTCTGGTTTATATACATTCATGTTTTGTGATGTCATTACAGGGTACTCAGAGGTTTCTTATGGCAGACACTAAGGAATAACTTCAAAGACACAATTATCTTTCAAATTATTGGGTACTGAAAAAACAGTATCAACCACCACCCAGAAGACAGACACCTGTCAGTAGTCTTAGAGCATTTGCAAAGATTTTCTGGGGACTGACAAAAAGGACATGAATTTCTGCAACATTTTGCTGTGCACAACTGTCTGAGAGAAACAGAGAAAATGAAACAGAGGGATTGCCAGGGACAGGAAAAGCTCTGGAAATGATAGCCCTGAGAAAGAATAATGGAGAATGATTGACGGCAGTGGAAATAGAAAAAAAACAGTAATGGTTTTTAAAGAGATGGTTTCTATTTTTGTGATTCCTACAGTATCTAAAGAAACAGCTTTTATATCTAAGGACCCAGATCCATGAAGAGTGAATGAGTTGTCCAAAGAAAGATCTGTCTTCACTGTAATATCACCACTGGAATAACAACTAATACTGATAATTTTGCTGGTTGCTTGGGTAATTTTGTTGATGAAAATTTTCCCTGTAAAATTATTCATGTGTATAGAGTTAACTACTTCTATATTTTTTCAGAAATTCCAGATGATGGACACCCAAACTGTTTTAAAAAAATCTCTTAAAAAGAGCAAGCTGTCTTTCTTCATTAGATGCAGGTGAAGCAATCATAGTTCACTTTATGTAGAACATAAAATAATGCTTATTTAGCTTATTTCCAAAAAATATCAAGCAGATGATATGAGATTTTGACACACACTTTCTATAAAACAGTTACTAAATATCTGGTAAACTTTAGCATGAATTATGTTTGAACCTGTGTAATAATTGGGTAGAAAAATCGAAGAATCATGAAATGGTTGAAGTTAGACCAATCCCCCTCCTCACAGTCTCATCTACAGCAGACTGCCCTGCAGGAAGAGACTCACCAACATCTCTGGGCAGCCTGTTTCCTGCTGCCCAGGAAACAGGTGGTGGCCATCCAACCAGACTTTGCCATTGCATTAGTGATCAAATATATCAACAGAGCAAAAGGAAAAAAATAGCACATGGAGACACAAAAATAATACACACACACAACATCTGTAAACAATGTATATGTTTCTCAAATTCCTTAAATACATTGAACAACATAACCAAAAATAAAGCATTTTTACTTCACTAATGAATGTTTAGGCTCTTTCTTAGCAGTCAGTAATAATACATTTAGCAGTCAGCTTTAATACATTTACATTTTATAATTATTTTTATACTGTCAATAGATCTTACCTGAGAAGTTAAGATACTTTCAAGTATACATCATTAGCAATAGTATTGGTAATATGGTTAAAATAAGATGTCAAATATTTGCTTCAGTTCTTGAAACTAAACTGTACTTTTAAACATCAACAGTGTGACCTAGTGAAGCAGCCAGAAAATGAGGATCCATCAGGAGTGGTGGTAGAACTGGGATTCTCAGCTTATCTGAAGCCACGTTTGCTTCTTCAGTACCTCTCCTTAGCCACTGCAAATGCAAGACAAATTTTGTTTTCCTAACATAGTCACCAGATTTTATGTCAACAAATCACAGCAATAAATCTCTCACATCAGTTATGGCTGTGACTGGACTCAGTATCAATTTCCACCCATATACCACTAAGGATCCCTTTGAAGTCTGCATTATTCCTACGCAGCCATTAGAATTGTTACAAAATTTTGCCTCAATCCATGCAGATGAGGATGCAGAAGACAATTTTTCACAAAATGCCACTTACTGAATACGGTAAATATATATAAAGACAATGAAAAGAAATAAGAACTTCCTTCACATTGTAACGTTTTGATGTCTTCAGCTGACAGAGAGGATACCCTTCCAGAAATTTCCTTGAATCTCTGCCTAGAAGCATCACTTTCATCTTGTGTTTATCATGAGCCAACTGCTTTCTCTCAGACTGTATATATCTTCCAGGCACTTCAATATAGTTATAGAACTGACACAAATTAGACTTTTAGAAATAAGAATAGTTTAAAATATATTTTCAAATATTTAAGGAATGCATCAAATAGAAAACGGTGGGGTGAAAGGAAGGAGAAACATATTCTGGTACAGTTGGCAGGATAAGACTTTTAACCATCATGATTTTTTTATTACAGTATCTCTTGCTGGCTAATTGGTGGGTATATATTTTTAAAATTAGGCAGTGCCAAAGGCACCATGTTTGTCTTCTTTGAAGTTGATACAACCAGATATAGTACACTTTATGTTAGAAATAAAATATTTTTGCAGAAGAAACTGCTGCTAGCCAAAGAGATTTCAGTCTTCACATCCTGATTCAAGCTTTCTGGTGTAGCCATCAACTTGTACGATTCCCACTGTTTATTTCAGTGTGTACCTTCAGAGTTTTCTTTAAAAATATATGAAGACATTACTGAGGATCTGATTCAATAAAAAGTATGTCCAGACCTCCATGCCCTGGAAGCTCAAACAATGCTGCAAAAGCTGCAGAAATGGGACATATTTTCTATTGAATTGGGTACTGAGAATGCTCATAAGTTTTTTGTATTGATTTTTGTAACAGCCAGCAGTGAAAGACACAGACAATATTAGCTTCATCCACTACAGGCCTGTGGATTTCACTTTCTGCATGCAACAGGACATGGAGTGAAAACAGACAGCGACCAATTTAAAATGAGAGTGCAGGGTAATTTTTTTCAGCATAAAATCAGAAGGGTAGATTATTTATAATAAAATAATTTTAAAAATAGGTACTCTACTATGATTAAAAAATGATTAGGCAAGAGTCAAGTGTGGTCATAACTGCACTTTGAAAATGCTTTTACCTAATATTATCACTATATACTGATATTTGCAGCTTATATAAAGAGACCACAGCTCTGAATTACAAAAATAAGTAGGAGATTACAGGAAAAAATTGAAAGCAAAATATTATCTGAAGAAAAATCTAAATCACTCAAAAACTAAAATTTAAAATTTCACAGCCCTTTAACAATTATTATTCTACCTGAATTATTTTGGGATGATCTTCTATGAGATAGATGAGACTACAGTAGCTGTTCTTTTTCCTCTATGCAGTGGTTTTCTGCTAACAGCAGCAACTAACCCATTCACGTTTTCAGCCTTCTAGGAGACACAAAGCTTGTGTTGCAGCAATCAGAAACCCAAGTAATTTGCTGCAATGCTGCACAGAGTTCAGCCATCTTCTAAGTTAACCTGTGAGCACCAGCTGACCATTCCCAGCCTACTCCATGTTCCAGTTTAAAAACCACAGCTGCACCTAAAAAAATGACTGAAATGATGCCTTGCATAGAAATGAATTTAAACATTTCTGTTTGCTCAGCATCAGTGGTGAGACCTGTGGGATGTGGCTCCTGCCATCCTAAAGTGGATCAGGAAGATGGCTGATGTGCTCTGTTACCTCCTAATGGGCCTTGGACAATGGAAAGAGATTGTATGGACCCTGTGAAATGTGAACAGGGTCCTGAAAACTTAGAAAACATGATGATTTCAGATGAATATTTCTGATTTTTTATATATACTGCTAAAAGGCACTGAGTCAAACACTGGGGTTGTATAACAGATATAAATGTTTAAGAATTATAAAGTTGGTCTGAGATCCATACTATGCAATGTGAGAAAAGAATAAAATGCCAACAAAAAAACCCCTCTCTGCAATACAAAATCAAAATTACCTTAGGCAGACTGAAATCCTGTTTCTTTTTTCTCAAATAGACCCCAGTAGGATAAACATGCATTTCAGTTTTCATGCAATACAGGGAATTTCTCCTTTGATATAATTGCATGAAATCATTGCTGTATAAAAGAAAAACTGGCAAAATACTCTAATTTCAATATTTACTTGTAAGGGGAACATCAAATGTATATAAATAACCTTCATATTCAAAGTCCTTTAACACAATGAAGATATCAATACGATTTTAAATCTGAAATCCCCAAATCTCTTTATGACTTCCAAGCAGTTTTACAACAGAAACCTTTGAAGAATTGTTATAAATGTTTATTAAGAAAAAAAATACAGAAAATAAGATGCAAAGAAATCCTCCCTCAGCATTCTCCCATAGCCTAGAAATAAGCATTATGTCAGCAAAAAANATATTATATTATTAAAATTATATTATCTTAAATAGAAAAGATTTTTTAAAACTGTTTCTTCCATTAAGAATTATTTGTGCATGTTGAAAGCCATAGCCTAGATACTAATTTTTTCTCTAATTCCAAGAAAAAAAAAGAAAGAAAAAAATCTTTTATACTGTGGAGTGACTAT
>VZTB01015002.1:251450-291888 GCA_013397245.1 Thryothorus ludovicianus | reverse complement strand
CATTTTTGGCAGTTGCACTTCTTTAAAATTGTTATATTGTGTTAATAGGGACCAGTTGCATTTCTAAAATCCTTTAGACTTAAAACATGGTTTTACTCCTAGTATACCTTGATTACAGCATGATTAGAAGAAAGGATAAGATTACATACCTCTCTACATGTTATAAGAGCTTTGGATTTTTTTTAATGTTTATGTTATATTTTATATTTTATATATTATATTATTATATTATATTATTAAAATTATATTATCTTAAATAGAAAAGATTTTTTAAAACTGTTTCTTCCATTAAGAATTATTTGTGCATGTTGAAAGCCATAGCCTAGATACTAATTTTTTCTCTAATTCCAAGAAAAAAAAAGAAAGAAAAAAATCTTTTATACTGTGGAGTGACTATTTATAGAAAATAATTGATGTAAGCAAGCATTTTATTGTTTTTAAGACAATAGATATTTGTCAAATATTTCTTTTACTTTCAGCCACATTTGCAATTATGCACATTTGGAAATATGAATCAATGTGTAACTCATATATGAAAAGATATCTTCATTTTTTTAAACTCAAGGTTTGGTCTATAATTGCATCTGGATTTCAAAATCAGTAATATAAATACACTTCTCCAAATGTAAATACACTTCTTCAAATGTAAAATACTTGCTTGAATAAAATTCAGCTTATGTGTCAAAAGAATTTTTTTGCCCATCTACTGAAAAACAGCAAGGGAACAATTTCAGTCATATAATGTTTGATAAGATGCATAACCTTTATAAAAACGTAATTCAAGAACTGCAAAAGTTTGATTACAAGAAGATTTTATATTATCAAATAAACAGAAATCTCACCTTAATGGGGGACAGTTTAAATACAAATTAGAGCTTGAATTCTTTGATTAACATTCTATATGTCATATGATTATTACTTACATACAGACTTTCTCATTGAGGTTCATGTGGATTAAGTATTTATGGTCACTGCTTTTTACTGCTCTAACATCAACAATGTCCAGGCCTGTTACCCTTTATTACATACAGTCAGCTGATGTACTATATAGCCAGTGGCCCATGACAAAAATGGACTGTACAATCAGAACAGTAAAAAAATCAAGTTGATACAACTAACAATTTTTGACATCTGATTTTGATGGAAATGGGACTATACATTTAAAACATCTGTATTCAAATACCTAAAGAGGAAAATTTATTCACTATTCTAAACATTCTTAAAATTGCATATTAAGAGTTAGATGGAGTTCCAGTGTCCTGTGAGGAAATTTTCAATATATTTAAAATCCAGAAATCTGTTACTTTGTCCTTTTGGACTTCACATTTTGTTTTTGACCAACGGAGACCTGCATGCAATCCTTCAAGGAGGATTGATGGCTGTGGGAAGAGGAGAGGTATCTATCCTTAACCAGAACAAGTCCCAGGAGGCAACTACTACAACTTCTAACACTATATTATTGGTTAATTTGGGGACTTCTTTCACTCAGATGACATAGCTAGAAGGATGTCACAGCACAAATCAATATCTACTGCCTTGCCATTGATGTGCCTGCTACCTTAAACAACAACAGCTGTGTCTATAATCACCTCTGAGTTGTTCAGGATACTAATTGTAGTAAGCACACTATTTTTTCTTACAAATGGTCTAGGAAGGTGTTAGTCCCCCTGCATATTTGAAGAATTGCTGCATACTTTCCAGGAGGATTAGCCATTTAATTTTTTATCTTTACTGTTTCCAGAAATGGTTTCACTTCCATTTCCATTAAAACTCATCCTTACCTTTGGCTTTATGTGGAAAAAAATAAAGATTTTAATTTATTAAAAGAAATAAATGTTTGCAGTTCTTACAATATATTGAGATTGAGAAGCAATGTGTTTTATAAGGATTTAATATTTTTCTGTACTTCTTAATCTAATCCAGTACTTTTTCAAGGATTATAGGAGAATGAGTTAAATGTATATTTTAATTCTGCTAAGTGTGTTGTTAGAGACCGTCAATGACTAGTCCAAAAAGGAGTGGGGATCTCTTGACATTGAGCATAAATTTTTAATTCATTGTAAAAATAAGAGCTATGTGAAGGCATACTTGCATGTGCATTTCAGTGTCACAAGATACAGAAAACTGCTCATCTTTGCCTGAAAGGACATTACACTTCTAAACTATGCTCAAGCACAACTTTGAGCTTCACCTGTGTTCAGCATCAGAGATGTGCTGCTCTGCTCTTATTTCTTAGCAGAATGCAGTACCTCTCCCATCAGAGGTAAGACTGCCTTGAAACATGATCACTGTTTTGCAAATAAGGTATTTGTGTCTTAAACGGAGCACTAGTGACTTATTGAAAGGTGGTGAATGAGGGAGGAGGAGTAAAAATTTGTCGCTATGGAGTAAAAATTGGTCGCTATGGGATATTTTAATTGATTTTTCTTGTGTGTTTGCTGTGAATGTTTACTGAAGTTAACAATATAAAACATTCTAATCGTCATTACACCTCTCTAGCCAGGTTGTGCCATTCCTTCTGTCATTCCCTCTGTTCAGTGCTTGGCCTCCACAAATCCCTCTCCTCTGCACTGCCTCAGGAGCAACCACTTTAACAACTTTCCCAAGTCCCTCAGAGAAAGCTGTCTTTGGTCATGCGGGTGCTGAGTCCTTCCAACATCAACATACTCTGCCTCAGTTTTCTGTCTTGATTACACTGCATAGCATAGTCATTGCAATATTTCTTCTTAAAAAATTTCTGCTAGTGAGTAATTAAGTGAAGAGCGTGGACTTGATCTCCAGGAACAATAGTCCATACTAGAAATTCACATGCCAGCTGAAATGTCTCAGATTCCTTAAGTAAACCTTTGAAGCAGGCTGTGGAAGAGATAGATACACATCCAAAAAGTATTTGGTATTCAAAAAACATTTTAGTGTGACCCTCAACAAAAGATCCAAAGCAGCCATATCTGCCACAGGATGAGAAAGTCCATCTTTGCATGTATAAATATTAAAAAAAATATATATAGTCACTTTCAAGGTAAATATAGGTTAAAAGATTCCCATAGGTTTCTGGGCAGAGTAGATAGCCTAAAATATTAATAAATTATCTGGAGAAAGGGTTGAATGGGTTGGGTGGATGAATATCTTGCTTAAGACACTATTTAAGGAAATGAAGAAGCAAGTTTCAGAATGTAGAATTCCTCCAATACCAAAGTGCAGTTAAATGGGTGAAGCATGTGCAAAACTCCCATAACTTTCCACATCATGAAGAGGTCTGATCTGATTACTAGTGCTCCACAACAAAACTTCAAGGCTTTTAATCAGATATTTCTATAAAACGTATTTCACATCTCACACACAATACTGAAAAATAAAAACACTATGATGCTAAGAAAGTACTATGAAAGTAAGAGAATCAAAAAAGAAAGCATCAGTTCCACAGTGCTTATGCATTCTGAACAATGCGTGTATATACATTTAGAGTACATTAACTTTATGATATTCTCTAACAAGTCTAACACTTGCTGCTAGTACAGAAAAAGAAGAAGCATAGCCCAGTTCAGAGAAAGAAAAGTGAAATATGAAGTAACTTTTCTCCAGATTGAGATACATGGGTGATTGAAAACTGTCAAAAGATGAGAAATCCTTGATTTTCAATCTAGCACCGCTTGAAAATGTAATAATTAAGATCTACTTCCAAGTTCATTAGTGCCTTGGCTACCCCACAGAGATGTGAGAGTTTTTCCTTCCCTTTATAGATTTTACATATTCCAAAATACAAAATTAGAGATTCCCACGAGTTCCAACTCAGGCTGAATCCGAGTCTCTCTGTATAATACTGATTCATGAATGAAGTAATAAAAAAAAAAAAAAAATTGCATGTCCAGTGAAAACCAAAAATGAAGAATCAGGCTATGGGGGACTACAGCAACTTTACTGAAGTAGCTGCACCTGAACTGGTTTAGAGAACACTAACTGGAAGATGAAATCCTAATGCCACTGAATTCAAAATTTTGCCACTGACTCCACTGCAACTAGATTTATCCAAAGCAATGAAACCCCAGTGGAAATAGACAAATCAAGAAAATATGTCTGTAACATGAATTACAGTCAAACATGAACTGAAGGCTTTTAAGGAAAGGTTGAAGAAGCCTTTCAAAAAAACCTGTGGCATAAAAAAAAACTGTAGTAGTAGATACTTGCTTTCTCCCTACCCTTTTTAACAGCTAAATAAAGACAGTTTTCCAGGGCTGGACTTGCAGAATGCCACAGCATTCATCTAACCTCTCCCTTTGGAAAAAATCCATTGACTTTTAAAGCTTATTTTAAAAATTCCAAAACAAGTATTGCATCTTTTAAACACATATTTGGTGCAGCTTAAATTAGAAATAAGAGGGAAACATGTGAACTAAATTAAATGTATCTGAAAACTAATAGCAGCATATCTAACATTCTTTAAAAAATAAATAATTATTCAGAATGTTGGAAGAGTAACTTTTAATAATTCCTCCATTTTAAAATTGAAATATTGATTCTCTGCTTGGCAGAGTTTTATTTGGGAAAAGGAAGTACTACAGCTGATGAAAGTACAGTGCAAATGATGTCACATATAAATTGCATATTAATGACAGAGCACTGATACAAGGAAGAGCTAAGGGTTCAGAAAGGAGGGTCCCTTTTCAAAATTCCTGTATAGCTGAAGATTATTATGCAGGCATTCACATTCACAAGTTTTTTATAGTAGGGGACTTAGGGAGAGACATTTAGCAGCTCTAGAGCGACTGCAATATTCAGAAGGTAAAGACTGCTCTTGCCTGGTAGGTAGCTGGCTTTTATTTTCATTTCCTGTTCAGGAGTGAGATTACTGTTTGGGGAGAGTTAAATCTATTTCAGGCATAAGAATCATTTATCCCTGGAGGTGCTGAGCTTCGATTAATAGCTCTTGGATTCTTCTTATTCATCTTAACTCCAATTTGTGCTGCTTGGCACTAAGGGTCCAGTTTGTTCCTTTCCTCATTTTCAGTTCTCCCTTCCCCCACCCAGCACAGTGCATCAGAGAAAGCTTCCACTGTCACCTTAGTTTAAGTATATTTTGTCATATAAAGTTAATATTCAACACTTGATTCCTCAGTATTTCTCTGAGGTGGAGAGTCCTAGTGATACTTATACTCCCTTTTGATGTTAGTGAAAGGCTGAAACAATGTTAAATCAGATATAGATCCTCTCAACGTGTTATTTTTTAAAGCTAGCTATAAATCAGATATGACATCTGTTTCAGTATTTGATGTCTCTCTATTTTAATTTTTTTACAATAAAATTTTGGCCCATGTTACAGATTAACCACCCATAAATTAAAATTTTCTATACTGAAGTCATTTGCAACTGTAATACAAGTAAAAATTTAATCCAGAACTCTTAAACCTCATTTAGTTCATACAGTTCAGAAGCACTCAAATCAATTTCCTGAAAATCTAATAAATACTTAGGGCTAAAATCTACTCTGAGTCTGCATCTCACACGAGAGAGAGATTTTGGATCATCTTTCATTTGATGGAAGCCTAAACAAGAAATCTCTAACATGACCCCTGCATTATCTGCTGCTTCAATTATTTGAGATACTCACTGCCCACCTCTACTTTTTCTTAATGAGCAAAAAATTAAGTCATAAGGAGAGGTAGCAAAGGCATGGCTACAACACCTATTTTAAACCAACTTGAAACATGAATTTACCTTGCAACTTACTTTCTGTTAGTCCAGTGGGTTTTTCATTACTAGAGAGCACAAACCTGAAAAATCCCAGCTATGTTCAGTCTTGTCAAATTACCATCAACTTGCCAAAATGAAGTAATAGTATATATATATACATATATATATATATATATGGATGTACATGAACGCAAGAATGTATAACGAAGTCCTATCCAGAAAGTGAACACTTTATAGAAACTGAAATACCATTTAACTGTGTATAGCAACTAAGAAATTTCTGTTTAGCCCTCTAGCACCTTTGCTTTTGATTCTTACTTATAAAGCTTGATTCCCAGCATTTCTAACTCCTTCCTAAAAATCATAAATGCTTCTTTATAAGATCCGTGGTCAGTGATCTCCGTGGCCACCAACACTATTTCATTGTCAGTCAAGAGGAAGACCCTCTAACAGGAACAAACCTGTCTGCTAACTTTAGAAAATATACTACAGACAGAGATGGGCAGCAGAGTTACCTTAATGGGATTTCTCAGCCTTGATGGAATCCTTGACTGGCACAGAAAATGCAAATCTGCTTCCTTATTGTATGAAAAGATTAATTTGTTTGTCTTTAGCAATGCAATTGTTGTTAAAAAAAGTTAGGACAGGTTCCAGTTCCCAGGTTTTCCATCTTTTTTATACATACTTTTTAAAAAGTAATTGTAAGAAATTTTGAGATTATTATTTAACTAAAGATGTGAAAACCTATTAATGAAAGAATCAAAAATACCAGAGTTGCTTTAAAAACTAGAAAGACAAAAAAAAAATTTGAACTAGTTAAAAAATTCAAGACATTTAAGATTAGTAATTTTAGAGAAATGTAACATGTCAGATGAAAAATTAACATGATGAAAACATTACAGAAAAAATATTGACAGCTGAAGAAAAAAAAAAAGAAAAATGTGAAGAGGTAAATGAATGCATACCCAAAGGTTGCATGTGCAATCTTGCAGTACATATACAAGGAGTAAAAGTCAATGAGGATGAGCTGGAAAGTCCAAAATGTAATAAAAAGTAAGGAAAAAGGAAATATGAGGCATAAAACATCAGCTACACAGCAGTACTGAGAAGATTAGAGAATGAAGTTAAGAGAGAGTGCAAAAAATGATAAGAAAATTAAGGGTAGAAAATGAAAAGCAGATTGCATGAGGGTTTGAGATAAATCAGAATTTTTTAAAGTACATGGAGAAGAAGAGGTCAGCAAGGAGGAAAAGAGTAGGACCTCTCAGAAATGGGAAGTGTAATTTATTCACAGAAGAGGTAGTTACTGCTATCAGTTTAAACAAATCTTCATATCAATTTTCAGAAAGGAGGGTATGGAATGAATACTAGAAAACAGTCATACATTTTGCATTTCTTGGGTTATAAAGAGAAAATAATGAAAGAAATTTTATCTTTCAATGGAAACTGATGAAGCAATTGTACAGTGTGTTCAACTGGACTGCCTGGATCTGATTTAGAGTAAGGGTTTTTGGAACTGAGTCCATGGTTTTTACAGCACTAAGCACAATAACAGCCTACTATAAATAAGTCATCAAGTTTGATCAAACTCTGAAAATAAATGAGATGCCGAGAAGTCTCAAAGTAGATAGGGAAAAGCTTTTGCTAGTATTACAAAAAGCTTTTTGGAAGCAACATTTTTATATCTGAAAATAAGAAGAGGCAAATAAATACAAAATTTATATAATCCAATATGTAATTATAAACTAACTTGGTAAATTTAAGTAACAGTGTATATGTGGGAAATGAATGCAAATGCTATGCATTTGTAGGGATGAGCTTAAAAATGCCATTTTATATAAAATCTTATTAATTACATCATTGTGGCATAGAGCCCAGAACACACTATCAAGGTCAATGGCTAGAAAGTATTTGAAAATATAAATAAATAATCTATTTTTAAGTACTTTCATTATTTCTAACTTCCTTAATATTAAAGTCTTTCCAAAAATTTGATGAATGTCTTTATTTGCTATGAATTTTCTATAATATATGAGAAATTTGTGGCTGAATGAAAAAAGTACCCCATTGCCCTTAAGGAGACTGCATTGACAAGGGCAGTGAATGAAGCAGTCTACTCACCAACAGTGATTAAGACTAAACAACAAACATCTGCTTCATTCAGCTAAGGAATTCAACTTTCTTTTTCCATATGTTTTCTGAAACAGCATGGAAAAACGATTTCGCATGACCAGAGAACAAGAAATAGCAATAATCTTGTCTAGGTACCTTTGCCAAAGCAATAAATTCCTTTCGAAAGGATTTAACACCAGAAAGTAGTCACAAGTAATTGGTGGGATGCTAAAACACAAATACCAATGTAGACCTGTGAATATTTCTGATATTTTGTATGATATTTATACTGCCTTTGTTTCTCACAGCATCCACAGAATTGGAAAACACCTAAAAGTAAATTGTTTGTTTCCTGTTTCTAATGCCTAAAGAGCAGGAATAAAGATTCAAACAAACCATGCTGAAAATATGAACGGACAAAAACTCATCACAGGGACTGATATTTTTTTTTTTGCATGTATATATCTAATGTTATCGGAAACCAAAAGAACCCTTATGAAATTTATGAAGATTGCAATCAGTCACTTCTTAATTTCTAATTACTTCATATTCTACTCATTACACATTTCCTAACTGTTCCTAAATTCTTATATTCCAGTTTTTCTGAACCAACCAGGACATAGTCACCAAAAGAAGCATATAGCAGAAAAAAATCAGAAAAACTATATTTATAAAATTGACTAGGCCTTGGAATTTTTTTTTTTCTTTTAAGAAACCCTTAGCAATCATAATTTTGTTCCAGTGAGCTGACTCTGGCAGACTCACCCATGTATACCAAGAAATTATGACATCCTTGTGCCTTTTCTACACCAGTGGTTTTGAACTTTTGTAATTCTTCCTCTTTCAGCTCTCTATTCCCCTCCACCGATCCTTTACACCTTAAGGGCCACTCTGACCTCTCCTTACTACTGGGTCTTTTTTGCTTGTCCTAAGTATTTGCAATGGTGGTGCATCTCACCAAAAAGAAATGAAGCAGTGTTTTAGAACAGAGTGGTTTGAATCTTGTGCATATTTTTTTTTTCCAGCTGATCTAGCCAAGAATAGTTCATTCTGGAAAAATAACTTGACTTCTTCAGAAAAAGTTTAAACTGTTGTGTTACCAATTTCAAACACCCTCAAATACCAAAGTAATTACTGCATTATAAGATGAAAATAGCGTGAGTGAAACAAGATGCCTGAATATCTGTAGTTTATAGTTACAACTGACCTATTTATGTATTGAATGAATATACATTAGGAGAACTATATATGTATATATAGGAGAAGTCTCTCCACAGAAAAATATTTAGGTAATACATGTTCAGTGTTGTGGTGGGGCTGTATATGCAGGTTTGACAGCTGGATGAAGGCAGAAGTGGAAAAACTATCAACATCTACTGTTTCTGATCTTTGCCCCACTTCCTTCAATTTCCCAGTTCTTTCACCTGCTAGCAATTTGACCGCATAGTAATAACAAGCTGTGCTTTTCATGTTATGGACTGCAGTGCTTTTGTTTCCTCACATGCTTTTTATTCTCCTTCTTTCATTAATGTGAAGACACCTTTCCCTGTTCATGAAAAATATCAGTCAAGACAATAAAGCTTACCCTCACTGGAATTCAGAATTAGTTTAAAATATATTTTAACATATCTCACTCAAACATATTATACAATTGTTTTAGGGTTACCCTTCACATGAGGTAGGTTTCAATTCCACATTAACTTTGGTGATGTAATTAATTTTACCTTAAGAGGGCTGTTTAGTATTTAGGGTATTCCTGCTGGCTCTTAGCTGCAACTCCAAAACCCTCAAATGTGCCACAGAAGGAATGAAATATCTGTCAGCTCAAGGGTAGGTGTCCTGCTGCAGAGCAGTGCAATGGCACAAGACACTCCAGAGGAGGATTCAGCAGGAGTTCAGCGCGTTCCCACTCCAGGCATTACCAGATATCTTGAGGTCACTGCCTCCTTGCACTGTAACACCTGCTGAGGCACCTGGCCTGAGGAGGCTCACCCTCAGGCTGAGTCCCACCTAGATTTGTCACTTGGAAAGGGACACAAATGTTTGATCACTTACATGAGATAGTTTCCTCAAAGGAGAAGTTGTTCATGGAAGACAATGCTCATATTCCTGGCATCAGTCCAGAAATGAAAATGTCCAGAGTGTTGAAGTCTAAAGAGAATGTTTTCAGTAAACTCAGAGATCAAAACCATTCTTTTTTTACCAGGACAAATTTCTCCGTACCCACAGAAAAGTTATGTTATTCTTTTATCATATTTAATACATAGACAGGTCATTCATGATATGTAAAGTAGACATTTTTTTCATTTTTTGCACTGTGCAAATAACAGACAGTATGTAACAGTAAAGCCTCCTTCTCAGAAGAAACTTGGTTTAGTGAGACACAGACAGAATATCTGCAACAATATATCTGAGATAGCAAAAAGTGCAAGTGTTTATTTTAACACCACTCTGTTACCTGATTTTGTATAGTGATCCAAAGACATTTTGTAACCTAAGACACACACAGATTTCTTTATTCATTGTTTCAATAAGACATTAAATCCTTTCCAAGCAGTGAGACAAGTCTTCCCTTTCCATGTTTAGTATTCTTCTCATATACTTGACCTTTTTGCTCAATTGCTTTGGTCATCAGACTTTTCATCTATTAGATGATTATTTCTAAGATGTTAGCATTTGTTATATGTATATATGCTCACTGCATTTCATATATCATGACAGATAGTTTCATTTACATTAACAAAAATATTTATTAAAACTAATGGAAGGAATTATATTTATATGTGTTAATGTGAATATTTGCACATTCTGCAAGGACACACAAATATTTTGAATAAGATACATTGGGAAAGCTGTGAAAAAGATTCTTAGACATACGATTTTCTTTTTCCCTCTGTTTGTGTTTGGCAAAAACTATGAGAAAAGGAAAAAGTGACTGGTCAGCAATAATGAATACTTTTTGGAAGTCAGAAATTACATACTAAAAGTGAGATCCACCAGATGATGAGTTAAAATGCCCAAAGGAAATTTAAAAGGAAAGTAAAAAAAAAAAAAAAAAAAAAAAAAAAAAAATTCAGCCATATCAACAACAAACAGAATGAAAAAACACAAATGGGATTGTTCTGTCGGGACAAGGAAATAGACATTAATGATTATCTGGGTAGAGTCCTGAACTAAATAAACACTTTACTCTGTTTCCAGTCTGGGTGATAATGTAGAACAGGTGGACATAAGGAATAAGAAAAGATGCAGATAATGAATATGTCTTTCTATCTGAGTAGGAAAACCTTAGCACACACATGTTTCTGGAACTGAAAAAATTCCATTAAAGAATACTGAAAGATTTAGCACATGAAATAGCAACTTAAGAAACAAGGAAGTTTAGTAAATCTATCACATTCAGTACCTGTAACCAGAAATAGGAAATGGGATGCTTATTGGGAGGAGGAAGCAAAGACATCTTGGAGTAGACATCTGGAATAGAACTAAAACTGTTATGTAGAGCCAGGGAAAACAGAGAAGAATAGAAGTAGAATCATACAGGTAAAAGAGAAATGTGAATGAATGCAATAATTGTGCACCTAAGGTAAACCATGTCACATTAATGGGATTGTTTTCTTTGATAAACTGATTCTAGAAAGTGTAGTAGATGCAATCTGTCATACAACCACAGAATGGTTTGGGTTGGAGGGGACCTTAAAGATCATTTTGTGCTGTAGGGATGGGCACCATCTGCTAGACCAGGTTGTTCAAAGCCCCATCCAAACATGTCTTGAACACACAGATGAAGGATCCATAATTTCTCTGAGCAACTTGTTCCAGTGCCTCATCACCCTCACAGTAAAGACTTTCATTCTAATATCTCATCTAAACCTATCCTCTTTCAGATTAAAAATCTTTCCCCTTGTTCTATCTATACAAGTCCTTTGTCAAAAGTTCCTCTCTGGCTTTCCATAGGCCCCTGTTAGCTACTGGAAGGCCACAATTAAGTCACCCTGAAACCTTCTCTTCTCCAGCATGAGCAATCCCTTCTCTCTCAGCCTGTTGTCACAGGAGAGATGTGCCAGCCCTCTGATCATCTCTGTGGCCTCCTCTGGACTTGCTCCAGCAGGTCACTGTCCTTGTACACTTCAGCAAAACAGTTTGTATGGTGCAGAACAAGAAACGGCAAGTTAAACCACAGTAGGCTTTAGAAGAATTCTTCTGTCAGTAATAAATTTTTTAAACCAGGCATAACAGTTTGAAAGGATATTTTGGACATTATGAAGGGTTGTGTTTTTATTTTTTTTTTCCAGAATTCTGTGTGGAGAAAGATGTTTTGTCATATTTTGCTAAAACTTTTATGCAAAACTGGAGGCATACTAACCATAAAAGGCAGAATGGCCCCATCAAAAGCAAACAAGAGAGCAGTGAGGAAGAATGGGTTGAACATGAGGATTCCAACTGGATTCCAGGGAACCCACCCTGAAAAGTTTACTGAATCTTAAGGAGAAATCTGCTAAAGACAAGAAAACATCACATTTCATTAGCTAATGACAGATAGAAAGGATACATACATACACAGTCCAAGGGGCAATGCTTTAGGTAGCATTTAGTTTGTTTTAAATGGACAAGGCCCGGTAGCATTGATGAAACTTTCTCCTTAGACTCTCCTGTCCTAATATGGGCGTCCCAGTCAAATATATTCAAAGAAAGTAAATTCCCAAAACATGAATGGCAGCAGAGAAGAACAGTTAGTATTACTATCAGACTAAAAAATCTTGACTGTTTCAGTCAAACAAATTTATTGTGACAGTCAAATATGAATTTATAGGTATAGCAGTAGGTAGATATTAGGGAAACGAAAGAAAACATGAGGTCAGAAGCAAATCTGATGCATTTATACAAACAGTTTAATACATAATCCATATAGCAGAAAGAAAATAAATTGAATAATGGAGGAGATTTTAGGCACTATGTAAAATAATTTTCTAAAATATTTTATTCCTTAATTGTTTCAACTTCAAAGACATCACAAATAAAATAACTCATGCTAAAAACAAATTCATGTATAACATAATAATTTTTTATCAAAAATCAGTCTTCTGGCTAAGCATCCTGTTAAAATTTTTAAAACATATAATTAATTAATGATAAAATATCTGTAAAAAGTGTCATCTTGTAGTTTCCAGGTTTGGATTTGGGAAAAAGAAAAAGAAAAGAAAATAAAAAGGGACAAAAACTAAAAGCTAATCAGAAGGCAGGCTCTGTTTATCAGATTAATAATCATATATCAGGTTACTGCATACATTTCATTGCACAAAATTACATCTTCTTAAATTAAAATTAATTAAATCTGATTAATTAAAGTAAAATAATTCTTTAATAATAAATGGTACTCCTACTGTTAATGTGACATTGCTTTTCTTCAGCATTATGACAAGGCATTATCGGACCAAATATTTTTTTTTATTATTTTANCTTCAGTATTAGAAAAAAAAAAAAAGAGGAGACCATAAAAGCTCTGGCAGAAAACCACATTTGTATCATAACTGTTACAGCATGGTTTTACATGTATAGACATAAGAAAGGAAAGAGGTGAGAGGTACAACTGAAAGAGATGCTGATCCACAGGGAAGCCAAGAGAGCTGACTGATATAGTGCACTTGAAAAGTCAATTAAAAGGAGTGGTTTTATGTGTGCAGAACTGCAGGGATGTGTAACATTGCACTTGGCCCAAATATGTGGCACCAAATTTGCCCCTGGAAGAGACTATCAACAGTGATGCTCTTCCAGCTCTTACAGGCAGCTAAGTCCCATAATAACAGCACTGTTGGATTATTGGATGTCAGTCATTCCAACACAAACCACTTCCAGGATCTAGTTCACAAATGATTTTTACATTCAGAAAGGAAATTTTTACCATAAAATTAAGTCATAGTCTGCTAACACATCTGCCTGTAAAATAGGATAAGACTCAGAGCCT
Source organism: Thryothorus ludovicianus (assembly GCA_013397245.1). Taxonomy (NCBI): domain Eukaryota; kingdom Metazoa; phylum Chordata; class Aves; order Passeriformes; family Certhiidae; genus Thryothorus; species Thryothorus ludovicianus. The sequence goes on along the minus strand of VZTB01015002.1, from coordinate 278,123 downwards.
GGCTGGTAACATGGCTTCACTTTGCTTTTGCCAGGCTTTTAAGCCCCTGATTGCCCCAGGATCTGGCATACCAATGGGAATGAAAGGTATCAAGCAAGCAAAAAGGTTGATCCTGAGGACTCTTGTTTTATCCAAGTTGCACAGATGCAGTTAAAGGAGATCTCAAGGAGCAAAGAAACTCCAGAAGACAGATAAGGAACATATCAACCTAACTCTGATGGAAGTTATATAACAGAAAACTGTAAAAGATGCCAAGCAAATCCCATATTTCATGAAAATTTTACTTCAAGAATATGGAATAATATTTTTTTCCTCTTATGTAGGCTCAAATTTGCACCTTACCCAGAACATGGTTCCAATATTTTTTTACCTCAGAGTAGTTCTTAGTTGAAAATTCACACTTGTAGACTTTGCCTCCACTGATCGTCTAAGACATCCAGAATAGAAGTGTGTCACTAAGATTTTTTAAGTGATACTATGGATTGCATTTCTAGTTTGTTTACTCCTAGGACAGAGGAAGAGCTACAAGGATGTATATTTGTTTCTGTTTTAGATTTTGTTTTATGTTTATATGTTATAATAAATCAGAAATTACATACAGATTTTATTTTAGTACAATTTTGGGAAAAACCCATTAATAGAATCAATTTCTACTTATTCTTGTCTGGTACCAAAAAAAAAAAGGAATGAGGAAACAAAATCCCCCTACATTCTCCTCAGAGTTTATTCATTCACAGCAGACCACAAGAGGAATATAATATTCACTATCATTAATAAAAATTATACTGAAATGAACAGAGTTTGTGCTCTCATAATTAAACTAGGATAGAATAAATTTGTTAAGGCATTCACAGTATTGCAACAATGTCAATAATATGATTTATCACTAGACAAAACAGAGAAACAGGTTACAGATATAAGCATTTCAGATATCTATGTACCATACACAATGTCCTCTTAGAAAAACTAAATCAGAGAAATAAGAAAAGTCCCTGTTAAAATATCATGGTTGGGCTTTACTGACATTCTTGAAAAAAACTTAGATTGATAATGTTTTTAATATTTTTGGATTAGATGTAGAGCAATGAGTAAAGCAATTAGAATAAGCAGTCAAGGGACTGCAAGAAAGAGAAATATCCACCAAAATTAAGAACAAATTCATACTCTCATCAATACCCCTGATAAGGAAGTTAAATACAAGCCAGATATTTTAAGGAGCCTTTTAGTAAGAATAAATTCACTGTCACATTAAAACAGAAATTATTTCAATGAAAGTTCATGAACACAAAGAATTGAAAAAGAATTGTGATTACCAGCTCAAGCTCTGTTTTTTGATGCAATAGTTATGAAAGAAGTGGAATCTATACCAGTCTGTTTTTTGCAATAAAATTCTAGAAAATCACATTCAAATGTTAGGCATACAGCTTGCCCGAAGTTACTATTCAGCTTAGTCTTTACAGTATAAAAAAACACCTACTGACAAGAAGAACATAAGAACAAGCAAACACTTTACTTTCTCTTAAAGACTGAGAATTAGAAAAGCATTTGAAAGATTGAGCTCTTGATCAAAAATATCTAATTATTAGAGCAAGAGCACACAGTCAGAGATCAACACTGTTTACATTTAAATAAACAGAAAAAAATGCCCCAAATAAATCTCCACTTAAATATAAGAAAATGTTCTTCCTAGCTGTTGGATTATAAACAGTATGAGTTCGGAGCATTCATCCTAAAAAGAGATGGTTTAATGGCATTAACACTTTTGTAAAGCCAAGCAACAATTTCATAATGGCTGAAATATTACATGCTGTTTTTCAACTAGAGTGAATCATTCCCTACGTATTTTAAGTTACAATAGACTCAAGTTGATGAAGTATGTAATTTGAAATTCTTAAGTTTGTAATTTGAATGATTACTTTGTCTCACTGTAAGCTGCTTAGGTTTTTTCATTTATAAAGCTGAAACATTTGGCTACACAAACATGGCATCAACATAACTTGTCATACAATCCTTTGTTTTTTAATCATCTTCTACTGATAATCTAAATGATGATTAGTCTTGTCTCAGTGATTTCTTTGCTCTTCTAATACACATTTGAATTAATCCCTACTACATATTTTGATTTATTCTTAATTTTTTTTAGAACTAGACCATATTAAAATCCTTTTTAAAAACAAAATGATTAGAGAATAACATTTTAAATGTACATGAAATTGTGAAAAAGATTTTGGGAATGCCAGATGTTACACTTAGTGCAGAAAGGCACATTTAAAAATGAAGTGTGGCTTAATGCCATTAGTTGGAAGGACTGAAATTAAAATCTTTGAAGGCTGTAGAAGATTAATACAGAGAGAGAGTAAAGATTACTTTCTTACTGTACTGCACTACATATCCTATATACATATATAATCCTCTTGTCTCAGCATGTACAGAAATTTGGCAATATTTTCTCACCATTCTGCTATCACAAAGTTCTCAGACTTTTTGGAAATTACTCACGGATTTTTCTATCTGACATTATGAGGAGGCCTGGCAAGGTTTTTCAGTGGCACTGTTAAATTAGTAGTAATGTATATCAGAAAATCTAAAAAAGTGAGAGGCCCTGGGTCTCAAAAATTTGAATATACAAGCTTACTACTGGTGAGAATAGAGTCAAATTGTGTCAAAGCTCGATGAAAAGCAGTAAGTGTGCAGCAGATACTAGCACAGTGTTGTATGTCACCCTAAAAATACATTGAATATCCAGGACTTTAAATTAGGTCATTGTGCATGTGCTGGATACAAAATTTGCCACATAGAGCTGAGTCTTGTCTAATTTGGCTAGTACAGCTTTGCTGAAACAATCATCACATGAATTGTATGAGGAAACACTCTTGACCAGACAGAAAGCTGCAGACCTGCTGACCGAAGGCACTCAGTCTCTATATAGATTTCTTTAGGGGCCACCTATCTGTAAAAGTGGCTTTAAACACTGAAGTTACACTCAGTACACTCTAGTTACTCACGGTAATCATGACAGTATTTAAGATAATTCATAAGGCGTGCAGGAGGACAGATGCATATGCAGAAAGCAGAGGGGCATGGCAAGAGTGAATGCAATACTTACAGTTCAGCAGTAGGCCCCTAGAAAATTAGCTTTGGATTCTGGGTTCAGCCAGGAATCAGCAGGTCAGCTCATCTTTGAGCTTTTAAATAATCTGGTAAAGATATATGTGTAGCCACGTCTATGAAGTAATATTGGCAATCATCAACAGAATATGAAAAAACCCAAGCAAACGAACCAAAATCCAAAATTCGTCGAAAATTGGTAGAGTTGCAGAAGCAGAGAGAAAAATTATTTTGCTTTCTCATAAGACCAAGATAAGATGAAGCTTGAACTGTGGGCAAGAGAATGCAGAAACTGAGCAATTTTACACTGGAACTCCACAGGATGATGCCAAGCCAGCAGGCTTTAAAGATGCTTTCAAAGAGCAGGACCGAAGTCAGTTTGTGACAGAAGCAGATTTATACAGTCAATGACAGAAAAGATAAGATTACAAACAGAGGTGCTGAGGAGACTGTTGTGGTCATTAGGGAGTAGAAAGAGAAGATCAAAGGATTTATTTCAAAAAGGAGGGTTCCAGAATAGCCAACAAAACACAAAAGTGAGGAGATATACTGCCAACTGAATGCCCAGGAAATGAAGGATTAGAAGCAGTAGTTAAAAATTGAAAGCAAGAAGGAGTATTTAATTTCTGAATGGCTTTCCAGAAAAGCAGAGGCTTATTTAGGTAGGAAAGGAGACTGCAAGCAAATCAGTGGGAAAGCACTCAAGGAGGTCAAGTAAGGGATTTTAAGGACCTTCTTAAAAGTTGCTTTTCCTAAAATTTGACCAACCTTGACGGTACTTTCATTTTCAAGTCTTTTTAAGTATGATAATCCTTCACATTTTACCCCACAGAAGTAATTGGATTGAAATTTGATTCTTATGCATTCAAGTACAGGCACATACAGATATGGAGGTTCCTGCTAGTGCCTCCACCAGTGGACTGTGTTCTCAGATGGGTTTAAAATAAACACACATTCCCACATTTTCTCTACAAAATAAACAGTTGATTGGTATGAAATTTTAAAAAAGGAACAGCTTTCATGTCTTTAACTCTCCATGCATATACTTTTTCTGTATTTTCTCAGCTTTCTGTTTTTCTTTAAATAGAAAACATATTTTTGGAAGTGTGTCCAGATTCAGGTCTATACCTTCTAATCATATCTGTCAGATACAGCTTTCTTTAAGATAGATGTCTCCTAAACAAATAAAGAATCTTGAGAAAAAGTATAATGGGGAGTTTTGTTCCTTTTTTCTTTGTATTATTAGAAATATAGAGCTATTTTTCAATCATTAATATTTTAAATGCAAATGCAGACATATTACCTACAAATTGTCTTTGATGTCACTGGGAGAGGTGAATATGCCCTTGCAGCTGGTACAAAACCAAACACACTGAGGTGAGGAGGAGGAAGAGAATGAAGGAACGGTGGTGTAAGCACCATTGAGTAAGCAACCTTGGCAGAGTCAATGGCAGAAGAGCCAAAAGGCACTCACAGACTTTACTCAAAGGGACAGAAACCTTGCAGAAGGCTACTGTCAGGAGCTTCATTCTTCTGGAACATTGTATCCTGTGCTAGATGCATATTTACATATATGTGACAAGGGCTGCAGTGGTTTTCATGGCACTTTTTACCCATACAAATCCACCTTCAAATCTGCCTTCCAATTCAGTGTAAGAAAACTGCTAGAACAAAAAAGACAGGGGACGAAAGAGGCATCTTGCTAAAAGGCATATAACATGCCTTAAATTTCCACAGAGAAAGGGGAAGTTCCTCTGTTTCATCTCCTCACTTGTCCTTCAAACAAGTCAGTTCTTAGATATTTTCCTGGTGACCTTCTTCTCAAGCATGCTGCCCCAGTTCCAGCCAGGAGGACAGGGTTAATTATTGCAGTGTCCAGGAGGGGCATGGCTAGGACCTGGGGGCTGCTCTGTAACAGCTCATGTCAGTGCCAGGAGGGCAAGGGGGTGAAAGGATCCCCTCAGTCTTGGGTAGACCTGTGGAGGAAGCTGTCAGGTATTGTCAGGGGTGAGCACTCTTGTGCAAATTGTTCACTTCCTGCACCCTCTGTCATTAGTAGTGTTGATATTACTGCTAATTTTCTTGCCTCAGTACTCTTTCCAGTAAATCATTCTTATCTCAACCCATGAACTTTATCTTTTGTGTCTCCAATTCCCCTTTCCATCCCTCCAGAGGAGGAAGGGGTGGGGAGGAGGGGTGACTGATGGAAAAGTAAGTGATTTAGAGTGTTTTGGTGGGAACTCTAAATTGGGGAATACCATTCCCAAACTGTGACACATGCTTCAATAGAACATCCAAGCTTTTCAGCCAGTTCCTTCTGCAAATCATGGCAGAACAATGCCTTTTTCAAAGACCTTTTCTTAGCAAGTGACTGACAATTTCTATTTAGTATTATGTCCTGTGAAGTATACTGGTCTAGAGACCCTTCAGAATTTATGAAATCATGAGACTTGAGATAATCTCCTAATAAATATTATCAGTAGGGTGGTTACAGTCACTTTAGAAAAGGAAGAAAATAAATCAATCTGTACAGTTTCCTGGTATTTTTTTCATCACAGTCTTAGCACTTACATTGCAGTCAACTAGCATAAAAGCCTAAATCTAAAGTAGACTAGTAGCACAGACATTGCTTTCATAAAATACAGAAAGTAGCACAACAGCTCCCCTCCCCAAACCCAAAAACAAATAAAAAAATCCCCATAAACAGAAATCAAATGAAAATTCAAAAGAAAATAATCCAATGAGCTAACATAAATATGTATAACATATGTTTGAGGAATGCTATGGCCTCAAATTTTACATGATCAAGTAGCCATATAGAATCTGATGCTCACCCTGATTAATGCACTGGCAATGCAGACAGCTCTTAAAGCAAGAATAAATAATACTGGCACATCTCTTACGTACTAAGGAAGTCCAAAAATGGCTCTAGTGTAACTTAGGAGCTGTTCTAGGACACAGGTACTTGTATCTGGGGGTTTTGTACAGATGAATCTACTATTCCACAGACACAGGGCTAAGAGGAACTTCGATGAGTCTGTCATTTGAAGCATTTTTCCCCTTTGGAGTCCTCCCAGGGCAATGACTTTAATGCAACACAACATGTAGGTAGACACTTAATTGAAAGGTCAACAGAGCTACTCATGTGCCTAAAGTTAACCATATGCTTAAAGGGTTCTGCTGACCAAGAGTTGTATCAGCTTACTACTATTACTCTTTAAAAGCAGTGGTCAGAATCTCTGGTTAAACCTATCCATGTACTGAGACTTTCTGGCACCTGATCATTCAAATGAAAGCCCACAAAAACCTGTATGACTAAACAAATCCAGGTGATCTCCTGTGGTATAATATTTTAATCATTCCATTCCATTAAGTTCTTCATAAAACCCACTTCCTGTTCAGTCACTGACATTTTGCATGTATAGGTAACACCTGGGGTCCTCTGAGAAGTCAAGAAAACTCAGCTGAATGAAACCTAAGTGGATACTAATTTAGAGTTCATAATATTCTGTAGAAATTAAAATCAAAGACAAAAGAATATTTACAACATTTTTGTATCTCTTCTGCTATGTTTCTTTGGGGAATTTTTATTATTGTAAAAAGGCTGTTTCTAAAGTAGAAACTTGTCCTCCAGATGTCCCGAAGCAGATGTCCTTTTGCTTTAGCAGAAATTAAAAAGTATTAGCAGACATGGCTGAAAAAAATAAAGATTTCTGTGATACATTTCAGTGGACCAATCAATACAAATGTAAGTGACTGGAGTCATAAGAAAGACCATTGTATAAGACTACCAAGAAAGACTGCAACTTGAAATACCACAGGAAGACAAAAAATGAAATAAGAAAAAGAGAAAGATATATAATGTTATAGAAACCGATCCTTTCACCTACCAGAGGTGCATTACATCTTTTGGACTATGTGACTTCATGCCTATAGAAGACAAATAAGTAATCTTACAAACCTAAAGAATTTATAGAAACTAATCCAAGTGTGACATTTAAACATATCCCTTCACAAGACTTAGTGCCATTATCAATTACAAGAAGAAATTGAAGTGCTTTCAAAATGACTGCAAACAGGAACATGCATTTGCCATTTTCTAGGAATATTACCAAGAAAATATTTATACAGTGAATACCAATAACCAAACAGTTTGCAATATGTCTATCTAGTGTAGCAGTGTGTAGAAGGAAAAAAAGTGAAAATATTAAAGTAATAATTCCAGGACACATAAACAATCTTCCTAACAGAGGCACAAGTGTCTTTGATGGAAGATTTTAAAGCTTTAATTATGCTTAGTAATAGATACAGCCCAACACACTATTACAGGATTGTAAAAAGTCTGTGCCAGCCTTATTCTGACTACTGGAACTGGAAGAAAAGAAAATCTTAAGATAGAATAAAGCACAATATTGAAGTGTGGAGATATTAATATACTGTTTATAACTGTTGCTAAATGCATTTGTTCAACATGTTTTATTTGGTTTCTGCTTAAATTATATTGATTGTAATATATATCATATTGTGCAATTCCTTTCTCTGTTTCAGGACTAAATAATGTAAGAGCTGCCATGAAATAGTCTAATCTGACATTATCTATTTTTTATTTTCTACCTAAAAAATAAGAGCAGACATAATTTCCTTTCAATATGCATATTTTATGCATTCATAGCAGGTATAACGGGGATTTTTTTAAACAAATATTATTTCCTAAGGTGCATCAGGAAAGAAGCATACAATTCAACTGCATAAAAATACACTGCAGCACAAGAAGAACATTCACTTGGTCTTGGTATAAACTTTAGTAAAAGAAAACAATTTTCCATAGACAATATACCATCTGTCTCTAAACCATGTGAAAAGAAAAGCTTTTAAAATCCAGCCGCTGCTAATGTGACATGTTGAAACATTAATCACCCCCTAAGGCCAGTATAATTGTAGCTCCATGTTAATTACCTAACAATTAACAGCAGTAATTTCCAAGGGGCAATCAATGAATTAGCTTGTGATTTTCCCACAGACTTCAGTCCCATACTGCCAGCCTGAATGCATTTCAAACTCTGAACCATGGTTCATCAATGACACTTCTGGTGTATGAAATAAAAATTCATTTGCACCCTCACTAATTAGGCTCGATTATATCCCTATGTGTATTACAAACTCTATTCACTTGCACAAAATCTCTGCCACAGGCATTTTTCTCCATTTAAAAATTCGTTTTCTATTAAATTAGAAGGTCACCTAGCAGGAAAATGTACTAATCAAGATTTTATCACTAACGAATTAAAGGGTTTTAATAAGCAAGTTTAATTAAGTTATCCTAAAAAGTGGTAATGGCTATCTCTAACCTATCTGAATGTTTATGCAACCATAGGTGTTGTACATGCAAGGTATGTAAGTATTCATGAACTTTGAAAAATTCACCACATATACACATACAAATAATTATAACTGAAAATAGTGTTTTAAAATGTTCCCATGATTCTTTTACTCTATTTTTTATTACATTTCTGCATAAAACTTTATCTAAACTAGTAGTTCTCTCTGCTCATTCCCTTAACAATTATTTGACTCAGTGACATAATCCTGAGGTTGACTCGAAGACATCTTGGTTGAGTAGTATGTTATCACCTCCTACTGTCCATGTATAATCCTGCTCTTGGTATGCATCAGTGTTAATCTGTTGATTATTAACCATTAATGTAAATAGACCAAGATGTCACCTTCTTAATTTGCTATTGATGTATTAACTTATATTCTGTAAAGATTAAAATATTAAGCACTGGGTTTACATCAAGAAGTATTATGATTTTGTTTTTACTATGTTTATGTTTTGTTAGCATGAGGAAGGGCAAATTTTGTAGCTAATCTGTTCAAGAAGCCAGATTGGAAGGGATGAATACATTACACTTTCCCTCATTAGACTTAATCAGAATTCAGTAGTATCACCTTTGTTTGTGCAGAGAACAAATATGTGAATCCAATGCATTAAATTTGCATCTTTGGTTGTAGGAAAGATATTGCAAATGTGACCTATATTCCACAGGAGACAATGTGCTCAGGTACAAAGCATGACCCCATTTTCTCTCCCAATTATCTTGCCTTTCACAGCCCTTCAGGAGAGGACAGTTTGCTAAGCCAAAGGGAAACCACTCATCCTTGTGCTCCTTAAGTGGTTCATTAAAGAGCTGCAGTTCTGAACCAGTAGAAATTCAACATCTGGTCTGTAACAAATATGAAATGGGTAGATAACACTTTCCATCCCAGCTGGCATATTTTAGGTTGTGGACAGTCATTCCTGGATTATCACTTCTTTTGGTAGTTGCAGTATGAGACACCTCCAGGTCAGCAGAGAGGTATGAGATGGGCAGCTCTGTGTTCCAGATTGACTACCTGATGATTCTGCTGCTGCTTTCTCTTTCCCTCTTTTCCCAAGACACCATCTCTGTTAAGCTATTCCCAAAGGGGTGAGGGAAGCCCTCCTCCTGCTAAACCTGGTCAGCATGTTCACACAAATTAAAGTTTGATTGAAAATAACATTCCTCTAAATTCAAAGCAACAAAATTTGAGGATACCTGTCAAAAGTTTTTGTAAGTACATTCACTCACAGCTTACATCCATGGCTGTCAGAGACTGTGGGAATCATTTTCACTGAGGAAGGGGAGGCACTTTTCATGTCTGCAGTAAAGACCCAGTCTAGTCTCCATTGCATTTTAGTCCGTGTTTGTAAGGGAGAAACAGTACTGGGATGACTTGATTTCTCCTGATTACCCCTCTGGAAGTATGTGAAACTGTTTGGCCTAAGTTCTGAACTGGGTTCAAGAGGTCTGTGGAGAGGAGCTAGGTCAGAGTGTGTGCATGGGGGTCAGGCAGAAGCGGCACAGTGGCTGCTGGAAGGTAGTGGACACACTGCAAGGCTGCAGCTCCATTCCCTTCTGTCTCTGCTACCCTGCAGGAAAATGAGGGATTTGCAGACATCTCTGAAAAAATCAAAGAATAGCTTGGATTGGAAAGAACCTTAGAAATCATCTTGTTCCAACCCCCCCTGCTGTGAGCAGGGACATCTTCCACTAAACCACATTGCTCCAAGCCCCATCCAACTTGGCTTTGAACAGCCCCAGGGATGAGGCATCCACAGCTTCTCTGGGCAACCTGTTCCAGTGCCTCATCATTCACACAGTAAATATTGTTTTCCTAAAATCTAATCCTAACCTACCCACTTTCAGCTCAAAGCCATTACCCCTTGTCCTATTTTACAAGATACCCTTGTAAGAAGTGCCTCTACAAGAAAATCAGTCTGAGGTTGGTCTTTCTTCATCCTCTCAGCCAGAACGTCTATATTTCATTTAACACAATGCTGTTGGAGTTGCAATCCATAGTCCCCAATTTTAGTCTCCTTTATAGTTTTAGATGCCTGACAACATTCACTTGTGTTGTTTGCAGTGAGATCATGGGGGTTTGTCATTCTCTTAGAACCACCCCTTAAAAAAGCTGTCTGCTCTTCAGAAGTGAAAGTGATCCTGAAAAAACCCTCATAAATCAATAATCCTACCCTTAACATCAAGGTCTCATCTGAAACATTCCTGATGGATATTTTTCTAATAATTCTTTCTTTGAAAACAACAATGGAAATGGTGAAATCTTCCTCATCAATCTATTTTAGCATTTAGTTGTAACATTCAAAAAGCCATTCAATTGCCTCTTCTTTTTAGAAAACCATCCTTGTTGTTTAGATATTGTCCCCTTCACTGGTAGATCCCTCAAATCTTCTCAATCTGCCTAAATAATTTTGTGAAGAAACAGATGGATTCACAATTGAAAATATGTTTCTAATCTACATCTCCTTCTTCCTGGAAATATGAAAATCTAATTTCATATTTAAATAGTAATTTTCTTCCTGTTACATTTCTAAATCAAAGTCATGTTTCCAAATCAAAAAATCCTCATATTTTAGTGATGTGAAAGGTAAGATACATATTAAGTTCTTGCAACCTATAATTTTTAAAATACGATATTTAAAATCGTCCCTTGACTTTCTTGTATCTGTGCGTATATGTGAATAATCATTTGCTTTAAGGCATAAAATGAAAAAAAAAATCTTCTCAAAGCTTCTTTTTCTTGTCACAAAATATAACAGACCACCTTATGCTGTGTATATATTTGACTTTGTTGTTCATGTTTGAGCTGAAGGTCATCTGGCTAAGTGATGAATCCCCTTGCATCCACATTTCCAAAAAGAAGCAGGTCTTCCCTCTTGTAGAGAGACTTTCCCAGAGGAACACACCTCAACAGGCATCTGGGACCACTCTCCAGTTAACTTGACTACATATTGGTCACCTTTTCTCATTCTACAATCTTCCTGAGTAGAAAGATAAGATTTTCTTCCTGATTTTCGAAAAGAAAAATGCCATTCAAGTTTCAAGGAAGCACACAAGATTTTATTACCTAGTCCAGAGTTAAGCTAAACAGAGTAGATAGCAAGACTAGGCTTTTTTGGACAATGAACATACCAGTTTTACATGTCCTAGGCTACAGGCTCCTAGTTCTTCCCTTTAGAAACTATTCTTTATTATAGAAGATTATTTTCATGTTCTTAAAATATTGCCTTGTCTTAGTTTCATCATCATCCATTTAGCATGTGAAAAAGCAGTTAATGTATCATACCTCATGTTCAGATATGTAAGTATGAGCTTTCCTCTAGAGGATGCCTTGAGAGGCTACCTGGAACAGAGGTTAGATAGTGTTAAAGGAATAAAGTAGCTATTTATTAAAAAGGCCTTCAAAGAATACACGTTGGACATTACAAGAGCCCAGCTATGGCTACACATAAGATGGACTCCAAGTAGCAAGTTTTCACACTTTTATAAGTTTTGGTCTATTTTCATATTGGGGTTAATTGTCCAATTACAGCTTCAGGCTATGAAGTCCCATCCTCTCAGATTGCTCTCCTCAATTCACTGCTGTTTACACTTCTTGGGCCTGAAGTTGCAATGGTGTCCTTGGTTCTCAGACTGGAAAAGGATTGCTTAGTCTAACTAAACTGTGAGTAGAACTTCGTAACACTTTATATGAAGTTCAGAGTTATATGTGCAGTACAGAATCTGGAAAATATGAAAGCTAAAACTTAAGGTATTACAGACATGATGACTCTGCAACTCTAAACCAGTTTCTGATCATCCTGTCAAAGAAACCAAAGAAAGCACACTACAAAAATGTCTTAATCTCTTCTCAGTGTTGTGTTGAGCTTTAAAAATAATATACCTAAGACACACTTTTCCACTGAATTATCTGACACATTTAGGTAAGTCCTAAAACAAGGCAGTCAAGAAAACTTAATTAAATTAAACAAAACAGGGAAAAAATTGCAAACATATATTATAGCCGCGAATTCCCTGAAGTAGAAGGAATATCACTTCTCCATCACAAGCCAGTGGAATGTTACCAAACATTCTTTTTTTCCACATAACACTTTTTAAATGTTGAGCTTCTAGGAAAAATCCATCCCAAAGTAGGAAGGAATTCTAAGACTAATTCCATTCTCCTTATCACAGTATAACATTTCCATTTGTACAGTTTACCCCATAGTGCCACATTTTGCTGTCCACTACCACAAAAGCTGACACATGAAATGTAAGGAGAGTGTCAGAGCCAGCACATAGAATGTTCTAATACCTTTCCTCCCAGTTTACAGGAATTATGGGATGATTCTCAGTTTGGTGGGAAACATGAGAATGTAACGGACACAGGTGAAGCCACATTCAGCTTTCACACTCTATATGGAAAAGGTAGGGTCTCTGGGAAAAGATGATCCTCTAGATCAAAAACCGGAAAAAACAGACCTGGAGTGGAGGACCACCATTCAAAAGCAGGCACACACTCAGATTGGAAGAGGGGTGGTTTATGAGAGAAATTCTCTTAATTAACAGAAGATGGAAAACTGTTTATGTCTGTGGAGCATACACACCCAATTGCCTTGTGATCAATAGAATCAATATTTCCCAATCTGGGAAACAAGAGAAGAAGAACAGAGAGGCGTGGGCAGAGAAAGAGCCCCAAGAACAGTAAACATAACCCTGTTTATGGTGTATGAAAGTGTAGTTAGGAAGCAAGGAGATGCAAATGGTTCTTTATAGGAGAGCAACAGGCAACAGTATTGAAAAACACCTCTTCTGCCATTTTTCCTGCATAATTGTTAATTGATATGTATCAATAAGAAAAGAAAAGTAGATTAAGAAAGTACTCTCCCAGTTAAAAAAGAAAACAGAAAGACAAATATAAAGCACTTCAAGGATGAACAAACAACAATGGTTAAGCCTAAGAAGCTAGAAAGGGAATAATTTCAGCAAGTTCAGAAAAATATCCAAATATTCTGAGATTTAACCAAAACCAAAATTTCACCCCAATTCCCTTCTACCTATAGAAAAGATAAAAATTAAACAGTAGTAAGTAACTGACAAACATATGTATTGAGTTTCACTCAATTATTCCTAGAAAATATTTTATACTTTCTTGACTATTCCTAAGCTTGATTCAAGACAATAATTTACAATTTCTGTCTTTAACCATATCTTTATGAGTCACAACCATGAGACAAAATCATTCCTTTCATGTATTTGCCCTAGTAGAAACATTGATTAAACAATAAGGAAAACTTGGAGTGAACAAAGAAAATAAAACCAAAATTCTTTTATGAATTTCACACACCACTGAATTCCATAAACTGAAAACATATTTTCTGTCTTCTTATTCTTCTCTCTCCCCCCTTCTTGTTTGAAAACAGTGAAAGAAAAAAATATATTGTCTTTAAACTTCAAAAGATTTCTCCCTTCTGTTATCCTTAGAAACATTTTTCAGGTCATCAAAGAGTATTTAGCTCTCAATGATTTATCAATGAAAAAGTCAATTCTTTGTAAAGGAACACTTGTTTCCTATCAGTTTGCTTACCTAAGTGAAAGAATTAACCAAGGAAAATCAGAACTTATACAATAAAAAAATACTGTGCAGACTACAACAGGCATGTACCTACTGTATTTATTATATGTGAATAGTGTACATTTTATTAAAAAAAAATAAATCAGGAGAATTTTTTTCTCTTCCTATTTTCCTCATCACAATTTATAATTACATTCCATTTCAATTTCTACAAAAATATCACTTCTTTTAGTGCAAAATTTATTACTGATATTAAGGTTAGTGTAGATCTGTGTTCATCTACTTTGGTGACATCATCCAAAAATGGTTATTTAATCAGTTCAGCACTATGTTTCAGGTGGCTTAAATTCTTTATTTCTCTCTTTGTTTTATGCTTCTAACAATTTATTTTGCTTCTATTTTTACACAATTTCTGTGAAATTCAGAGAGACATTTAATTGAGGTCTAAGTTTAAAATGATACAATTTATTAACAGCATATCCAATGTTTTCTGCAATTTCACTTAGCACAGTCCTATTATCAACAAGTCCTATTAAATTGAACTTTATTGACTCCTTTAACCACCAAATATAAATTTATTTTCACTGTATGTGTACTGAAAATCAACCCTTGAAAGCTTCATGTTAATATCTCAACACCAGTAGATAAATTTTCCAACTAATTCACATTTCCAGCAGTGGCACATTAGCTTATCTTGATGATGCAAATGAATTTTGCTCTTTTCATGTACAAAACACTAAGAAATGGAGACATTGGTGTCAACAATTACCTTCCCAAAATCAACATTTTACTGCCAAAGGCTTCGTCGCTTGTTGATACAATTTTAAGTGGCCTTTGGACAGTTCTGTTTCTGTGCTTCTGGACAGGCTTCAAGGCAAAAATCAAATTTTAAAAAAAGTCAGTGTTTTCCAGCGTGCACATGTGCATTCTTGAACATAGATTCAGCTGTGTCAAAAATCCTTCAATTCTCCTTGTGTAAAGGTGTGCAGGATCTGATTCTCCAACACTACAACATTTTGAGATATTTAATTTTTCTTTTTCTCATTTTGTCTTGGGTCATAAGCCAGATTCTCCAAGTGTTTCATATGGAAAGCAAGTTCTGCAATGTAACATAAATGAGCTTTTAATGAGGGCACTTCCCAGGACTGAAGGAGACCTACACATAACTCTAAATTATGTTTTTTGTGCAATATTCCAGCAACTTTTCCACATTACTTGGCTACTAGTTCTTCTTGTTTATGTCTCCATTCATCTCTTGTATTGAAGAAAAAAAATCATTAGGCATTATTTCAGTCTAAATTTTAGGTCTTCTTGGATGTAGAAGACTGATGTTCCAATCTTCACTTTAAATCAAGTAAAGGAAGGAGTTGAACACTTCAGGTTACACGTTCTGTCACACAGTCATGCTTTGTTCTTTCACCTTCCTGAATCCAGTAGGTGGGAGATTTTGGATCGTGTTTGTATTTAAATCCATAAGTACACATATTAATAAATAAAAAATAGACATACAATATGTTCCAGTTCAAAACTAAATGCATTTAAGAGTTCTGACAAATTAAAAAAAAAAGAAAAAAAATCAAAACCTTGCATTTAATTTATGTGGAACTACCACTAATCACAACTCTGGCCCAGTTATAGCTCTAGAGGAGAGTGGTAGGTATGGAGTATCTGTTGGGGACAAGTGAGAAAACAAACTTTAGTAGGAAAAAAGTCTGTTCAAAGAAAAAAAACCAGATGGTTCAAACTCACAGTAGGTTTAATAAAGTCTCAGCATTGTCAAATGGCCAGAAGGAATCACAGCAAAGTAAAGCTTATTCTTGGATTATTGAAGCCATCCTGTACCAAATAAAGTATCTCTCAAGCTGTTACTTATTTTTATCCCTTTAGACTCCTCCTTAAAAACCTACCTTTTTCCTCTGTCCCTACAAATCATCACCATCTAGGAGTGGTTATCCTGGTGGCCACCTATAAATATATAGGCCACAGTGAATAACCTAAGTGTGCACCTGTAGCTACTGTTATTGCAACTTTCTCCTCTTCACAGTCTTTGCTCCACATTCAGTGAAGACCCAGATCATGAAGTGTGTGGGAGGTGGATGTCTCTGTAATTTTCTGCCTCTGCAGTAGAATAAAGCACCAATGCTTTTGTGGAGTTGTAGGTGTTATCTGAATATAATTGCAATATGCAATGTGCAGTATCCAATTTGGCAGGCTTGGAAATATCTTGGCATATCTGCTGTGAAAACAAAGAGAAAATATATCAGCCTGTACAATTAGGCATGCATGCATGTTCCTGGGAAACTGAAGAGACGTGCAGAAAGAGTCACCATTACTACCCCAGCTTCTACTGAGCTTGGAGGGGTGGTTAGAGCACTCACTCCAGCATTCCCTAAGTGCATTTCTCCTTCAGCAGAGTAAAATGATTTTGTTCATTTGTTAGAAGCTCTGCACCCCTCTTAGGTTTTCCCTCCTACTCATTTCAGACCTCACTGACTAAATTCACTTCACCTATTTTCACCTTTATCTTTAGATACGTGTTTTCACACCTGATACTCATTTTCATACACTATTTTGAGGCTCCCCTGGTAACAAGCTGCTGAATTCTCATTCACATTTAGGTGTAAACACCTGCTGCAGGTTCCTGGCGCCCATTCTGATGGAGACTTTTAGCTCACGGATTCTCAGCTGTTCTCCCCCACACTTTTTTAGAGTGTCTTTGTTGTTGCAAATCCAATCTCTTTTTAAGTTTACATTCCCACCATCTCCTCTATCACTGTGCATTTCTGTTACAGGCACATCTCAAACTGCTGGCTACTATGGTAAATGCATATGATGGCTTGCCTGTAAATTAGATTTGTGTGTGTAAAACCAATGTTTGTTTACACACTGGAACGATGTAAAATACTAGCTCAGATGAAACAAAATATTTATGAATTGGATAAACTGGAAACTTACATCTTTATAAGGTGTTTAGAGTGGATTCAGGTACAATTTTGCTTGCTCTGTCCCATTCTTCCTAAGGACTATTAGAAATACTGTATTTTTTAAAAGATACAGCTCTTTATACTTAGCAATATTAAAGCAAAATTTTAAAACAATCCTTTATGAAACAAGTGATCTTAACTATTGTAATTCACATGTATTTAATTACACTGATTTTTTTTTAATAATTTAAATACTGCTCTAAGAGAAGTTAGTTTTTTGCTACCATAATAAAATAGCTTGTTTTATACAAGATACAGAAGAATATAATTTGATCATTTCTTCTGTTAGCCTTTGTTACATAGATTTTTACATAATCATTACTCATAATGTTCTGACAGATAATGCTATTACTAGCGTTACAATCTTTGCTATTATTATAAAAAATCTGGCTTTGTGAAAATTTTAATTTATTAAAATGTAATGAAAGCACATCTAACATGAACCATAATTTATGAAAATTTTAGATGTGCTGCTTGACATTCATGTCATCAGGCTTCAAAAGTTTCACATCTGAAATGTGAAATTACACAGATTTATAAAGATCCCTTTTCAGCATGTTAGCTGGCACTATCTTCTGTTAAATGTATATATTTGGCTTTAAAGAGACAGGCGCATGTAATTTTAATGTCAGCACCAGCATCACCAAAAAGTGCCCTGGCAATCAGTGGAAAGGTTTAATAGGTTTCCTGTCTTGTTCTTAATTTGCTGAAATTACAAAATCAATACTTTCAGTTGTAGCTGCAGCTACCCGTTTTACTGCTTTAAGATAAAGTCTACAATAAAGTAACCTTCACTTTCAATTTGTAGCGCAGAGCATCAGGGTGTTCTTGGCCACTAACTAGTCTTTCTTTTCTCAGCCCGTAAGAGACATTCTAGGTGTGTGATGTTGCCCTTCAAAGGGGAAAGGTGCATTTTGTATTAAGCGTAGCTCTCGTCACTGACTTGGTTTGTTTGTTTTTCAACATCTCAGCCTACTCTCTCCTAAAGTCACCTCTGCACGGGTTGTTCATTATTTCCCTGTTTCTCTGTGTTGATATTCTATAATATATTAATAAGTGATTGGCGTTGAAATGCCCTAATCTTTATTTTACACCATAGTCTCCCTTCATGACAAAGAAGCATATTTTTCTGCTGCAGCTGAAAAAGGAAGCTCTCCATAGTTATTCACATTTTTAATACTGAACATGATCACTGCGTATGCAAAAGGCCTCTGAAAGGATAAGATCAGCACAACTGGAAAGGTCAAGCTCTTGCACACAACAAGAAGGAAAAAAAACAACAATAAATAAATATCCTTCCATGGACTTCTCTACTATGTCTCCTGGCTCTTTAATGATAGAAGTGAAAAAACATATTTACAAAATCATTTAGTCTTCCAACTCAAGTCCAACCTTTCCAATGAGTATTCTGCACTCAAAAATTAAAGTTGTAACATGACATTTTTGACTCACTTAACCCTGTTTCACAAGCAATTAAAATGCTTTTAAATTTGGATATTTCTTTTGTTTCTGTTTTTCGTTGATAACTCTTCTCCTGAAATACTTTCAGCATATAAGCTCTCTTCATCACTTAGCTGAGCAATATTCTGGAGCTATTAGTACTGGAGAAGGGCCTTGGCTTGGTCCTCTTCTAGTGAAGCAATAAACAGGATCTTAAGCTGCTGCTCACAAAAGAATGCAGCATAAGATGTCTCAGTGCTTTCCACTGATGCAAAATGTATTCATATCAAGGAAAAGAGCTCTCAACACCTGCTACCCCAAATGTTAATGAATACACACACACATGCAGACACACACACACACGTGCGCATTATGCTTCTCTTTTCTCAGCCACAGCAATTTCAAGTTGGAAATTTTACTCATAAACAGCACATGATGGAGTAAGGATACTGTAAAACAGAAAGCACAGTTCATCACAGATGGAATACAGCTCTTCACATGAGGAAAACAGAGCCTCCAAATGCCACAGCACCGTTGCTTCATGCTTTACATTTTTAACTAGCTGCTCAAGGTAAAAGCATGCTATTTATCTTGTGATGTACTCTCTGTAAATGAAAATTCAGAGTAGATCTAGAAACAATATTGCACCAAAGGAAACAAAAGCATTTGTCTCTAAACAAGTCAAGAGAAATGCCAAATGATTCAATGAAGATCGCCCGTGTCACTTATGTTTGTTTTGATTGGTCCTTCAGTGTTTACAGCACTCAACTCAGCAGGCTCAGAACCCCAAATCTATATTTAATTTAAAGCATTGCACCATCACTCAAATCTTTCAGCAGCCTCACTACAGTCTAAAGAACAGGGGCAGAGGGAACTGTTTACATGGAGCACTTTTACATGCTCCAAGGGATTGCAGAATAGTTTTAAGCAAATTATATCATGCTATAAAGGTAATGACGATTTTTTTGTGTGGGAGTTTTCCAGTACTCGTAGGTTTTTTGCCTACATTAAATTCTGTCAATTTTCAGGTGTTCTCAGTAAAAGATCATATTGCAAGACAAGATAAAATGTTCCAAAAGCATATTTAAACTACAAAATAAGATGAATCCTAGAAAACTTGATTTTTATCAGAACTAATACAATGATCAGAAAATGTAATGTGTAAAAGACAGTCATTGCTATGACACTGAAAGCTTTGTAAAAATTCACAGCAGTTTAGAGAATTTAACAAAATAAAATAAATAATCAACACATATTCGAAGGCCCAGTCCTTTCTGATGCAGAAACCAAAGTTTTATAGAGATAACTCACTGAAGGGAAAAAACTCTGGGTCCTCATTTAAGCATACACAGGTAGTGTTAAAACATGTCTGGCTTGTCAAAGGGACCGAGTCCTCAGCTTCTATGAGCAGCAGCCAGGGTAGAATCCCCTTGCTGTTTTGCAAAAGCAGCCCTGATGCAAATGGAGAGTTACTAATGTCGTATGCACAGTGTCAGGGAGCAGCAAACCTCCCCGCTGTAACCATGGTGGTAGCATGCATCAGCGCAGCATTGCTGCAGTGCTTTTCAATCCTTGTCAGCCTGCTGGTGTAAAAGTCTCTAACTAAATTTAGGAGCCTCTCCAGGGAAAGGAAGCAGGGATAGAAGAGAGTTTGGAAAACTAGACATGTTTTATCTATCTATTTGCTATCCAGATTTTCCCAACACGCCACGAGGTTTACTGGGGAACCCGTTACCTTGTTTGAAAATGCAGGAGTTTTTGCATTCAGGCTACCATATCACCTCCCTTTGCAGTGGCTGCCAGCCTAGAATTGCTGCCACTGTCCCTAGCTGGGCCATTCCAGGTGTGAAGTATGATCAAAGCCTGTCAGAGAAGTTGTCTGCAGGTGCTACTCACTGTGAAGCAAGTTTCCTCCTCAGTGGCTCAGTCATTTGTAGGACCCTGGGCATGAGGACGTGCTGCTTTGCAGGCACATGCAGTTATTGAGCCCATCCAGCTCTTCTCCAGCTAGGATCAGAGTGAGGCCAAATTTGCAGCACAAAGCCCCAGTTCCCTCAGACAGGAGGAGAAGGCAGTTTTTTGGGAGAGGGTATCCAGAGATTTCAGCACTAGGCAGTCTCCAGCCTTCAGGAAAATACAGAGAGGGAAGGAGAGCAGACTGAAATTAGCTTCAACTCTGGAAAAAGGAGACAGGCTTGTAATAGTTTTCTTCCTCTTACCAGAAACATTTGTCCAGCATCTGTGTTTCTTTCAACCCTGTTGTGCTTCTCAGCAGACAGGGTAATTTGACCCAGAGGATTTTGGCTATCTAAGCTATGCTTAATCATTTGGCCCCATTACATCACTACAAAACAGTTCAAAATAGAGGGCTCCTTTTAATAGATTTCTTGCTTCAGTTAACAAAAATTATTCAAACTTCAGTTTTAGCTGAGCTTATTAAAGCAGGACTTTGTTTAAGTTATAGTAATTGTCAATAAAGTCCTTTATAGCAGATTTAACTCAGCATATTTTAGACCTTGCCAATTTGAGACAGTTTCCATAAAAAAGGAGAACAGCAATGTTACAGAGTGATAACTCAAAAATGGAAAAAAGGAATTATTTAGCATAAAAGGAATTATTTAGCATAGTAAAAGGAGGTATAACTAGGAGTAATGGGAGGAAATTAATAAAGGGAATATATCAGTAGGGGAGAAAGAAAAACCTGACTGTGAGTTAACCAATAGAAAAATCTCTCTGGAGAGCAAAGAGTAGCCCACTGCTAGCCAATTTTAAAATTACTGGCCAAAACACTACCAAATAAATAAACAGACTGGAAATAATTCTGCAATTCTAAAGACAGAAGACTAGGCTACCATTCTGTTTCCCACTTCTAAATTTTATGAAAGTGAGCAAGTAAATTGAGGTTTCTGATTGACAAATTTAATGAAATTCAGCATTCTGGCTGCTGAGATGTAATTGCACAGCTTTTATCTTTGTCAGCATCAGAAGTTGAGTAAAAAAAAAAAATAAAAGGAAAAATGTTTGATTTCTGTATTGTGGTTTGGTTGAGCTTTTTCTTGTAATTGAAATTAATTTTGTTGGTCTGAATTAATTTAGTTATCCAGTAAAAATTTGCTCCTTGACTAACAACAAAAATTGTACTCAAAAATGCTTCATAACAAGAACTTAAATTGTATTTTTTTAAATAAATATTTTGTAGCAATAAAAAAAAGCAGAAAAGACAAACTGTTCTTACACAGATACTTCAAAATTATATCAGAGTATGATAACTTCTGAAAATTTAGAATCAAAATTAACATCCTTCTGAACTCCTTGTTTTGGAAGACATTATATAAAGCATTATTGTTATTAAAGGTAAGTAATTCAGGCAACAGAAATGTGTTTGTAGAGTCTAATATTATATTACAATTTTTTTAAACATACTGAATAATAAACTAACAGTTAAGACTAATAGCAAGTTTGCTGGCATGAAACAAGCTATCCCACACCAATTAGAGAGCAATACCAATTCAACGAAAGGAATTAGACTGTTCCCTTGGTGTTGGGCTTTTTTGGATAGGATAAAACTTTTGGGTTTTTCAATGTCTGCAGTAAAATTTAGAAAATGAGTTAATTAAATGCATGATTAAAATTAGAAAATGTAAATTCTCTGAATATTTTCTGTATATTTATTACTATCATATGTTTTGACACAAAGAAATTAAATAATCAACAGATTTGGTTTTAACATCATTACATGTGAAAACATTAGAATAATTTTAAAAATATTGTTACAGTGTATGAACAGTTTATACTTAATTGAGATTTTAAAATATGTTTCTTTATATTTAAAGTCCTACATTTACTCACAAATTTATAGCAGCATGCCATAAACCCTTGCATCTAATTATTTTTTAATTACATCTTCTGAAACAGATGATTTCAATTTGATTTACAGTGAAAAGAGAAATCACATCCGCAACTCCGACAGACTTGGACCAAACCAATGTTAATCTGCACAGCTGTGATTTTGGAGCATTATGCATGTTTCAGTTTACTTTTGCTGTTGTTTGGACTTGCCGTGAGCACATTATGAAATTAGAGAGATTGGAATATATTTTTTTTTATTCTTATTATGTAAGTTCAAGTGCTTGTACTAAAACTTGTGCTCATCATATTTTTTTATTTTTAAGAACCAAAATATGTATTTCTATATAAGGCAGAGAACTTTAAAAACAAATGACTACAGAACTCCTCTATAAACCAGAAATATTTATAGTACATTACGCAAATATGGATGTTATTATTTTGCAGTTTTAAATTGAATATTTAGCATGTGAAATTACGTTTTAGATTGTGATTAACAATGCTGAAAGATCAAGACATTGATATAAATGGGGTTAGGTTTGTTTATGATTTTTTTAATTATAATCAAAGTATGGTGCACATCAGTTCTGTTTAAACACATAAAATAAAGAAATGGATTTTTAAGTCTTCCTGGGTGTTATTTCATTCAATATAGGACTTAAAAATACTCTAATCTTAGCATGTAAATGCACAGCTAAAATAAGTCTCATGTAGTTTGAGATCAGTGGATTTTTTGTTAGGCATAAAATAGAATGATTTCCTAACCTGATCTTCCCTAGCAAGGTTGCCAACTTTCAAGTTATAAATAAGAGACCGGAGTAACAAATAGTTGTGTTGCAACTAAAAACTTATGACTGTATCATAAAAATATTTATCTCCTTGCCATTTTTACATTTAAAAACTCTGTCCAAATATGTTTTGAGCATTTCAGGGCAAAAAGATTTAAAAATAAATATAATATTGAGGTTTAAATTTAAACACTCCTCAGAAATGATAGAGAGCAATGTTCACCTCACGCTGTGACTCCCCACTTACCCTGAGACATTCACACGTGTAAAATGTGTGGAGGGCGAGGTGGAAGCTGGAGGGGCACTGGGAGCTGAGCACCTTTCCTGTCCCCAGCTGCCAGGACATGCTAACAGGGGTAGTGTGCTCGTGCACATCCAAATAAACTTCAAGAACCATTCAGCCCTTCTGTCCAGATG
The DNA here is from genome assembly GCA_013397245.1 of Thryothorus ludovicianus. Classification (NCBI taxonomy): domain Eukaryota; kingdom Metazoa; phylum Chordata; class Aves; order Passeriformes; family Certhiidae; genus Thryothorus; species Thryothorus ludovicianus. The sequence continues at coordinate 254,608 of VZTB01015002.1, read as the reverse complement.
TAACCAGCATGTCTGCAGGTAGGGTGTATTTTCATATGGACACACGTGTGCACAGCTATTGCAACACCAAATTCAATAAGTTGTAAAAAAATTCAAAGGAAGAAAGGTTGCTGTATAAGCAGAACAATCTGCTTCCTTAAAAATAGGTAGTATCCCAGTGCAAGTACTCTCTCTAGACATGGTTTAAATTTAATACATTATCACTTCACTTATAACCACCTGGTAAACAGTGTGACAGGTCTCTAGAAGCTGATATTTTAAAATATTTGATTATTTTTTCTAGTATTTAAAATCTCACAACTTCAGAACTGTGTTAGCTTATAACAAGAACATGATAAAATTTGGCAAGGAAATTTTAAATAATATTATATACATTTAATTTTACATATCTCAATGGAGAGATAAAATTGTACCTTACAAATGTCCCATATTTTAGTAACACACTTTGACAGAGTAACTTCAGAATGAAAATACTCTAATAGTTGTCTTTCCTTCAGAATTTAAGGAGAAGCCAGTATTGTAATAGTCCTCCATAACTCATTCTTTCACTTTTTTTTAATTTGGTTCTGCTCTTTTCCCTTTGCTTTTTATTTGCCTGCATTTTTTGTATGTTAACACATGTAGATAACAACAAAATTGTATTTAGAGCCATGTTTTCTAATTATTTTCATTTCTACAAATTAGATACTTAGGAAAAATCATAGCATCCTAAGTAATATCCTTCTGGAAAGTGACAAAACCCCAAAGCTGTTTCAGCAAGCTACTGTTTCAGCACCTTACCCCTGCCCAAGACAGTAGATAAGGGGATCTTTTAAAAGACAGTTTAGTCACTCCATGCCTTGTCAACTATTTGGAACAGAAAAACAGTGAGGCTAAAAAGCAAAGCCTTAGGACTTTATCTCTTTTCTCCTTCTTAAGATCTGCTAGTTATTAACATTTTTGATGGTACAGACTGTTTTACTCCAAAACCCAAAAAGGAGTCAAAAATGTTTGCCTCAGCTACAGTAGCTCTGTACTGTGCAAAACAAGAATACACTCCAAATCTTATTTACCTACGGCCATTTAGTATCTTATCTGTAGATGTACGAGAACATGATCTTCCCATTTGATTAAGCTTTGGTTTAATCACAGGTAAGTGAAGTCTTTATTGCTGATGCAGAATTTTTCAACTGAGCTTTTCCTTTTCTGTAGCACTATAAGATTCAGAAGGCAAACCACGCACTCGTTCTAACAAAACAGTATAATAGGGATGGAAGGGAGAAGCAATTTAGAGTCTATAGGAAGGTTACCATAAAATTTACATTTTCCATAAAATATAAGTAGCCACCATTTTGCTGTAATCCCAGAGCAGCAACGAAATGGTGGTACAGAAGAAAACTACCCTATCAGACACATTTCATCATCGCTTCTATCCATCACTATCTTCTTTCTCTAGCATGATTATCATTTATTCTCCTTTTTACAAGCAACATCCTACTTTGAAACTAAAAATTGATAAATATAACATAGTAAATAGACAAGGTGTAATTATCCAACTAAGACTACATACTGTACAAGTCCTCTCCCCCTCACCCCTCTTCAAACTGCAAAAAAGTACTGCGTAGTGTTTCTATCACACACTGATGAACACATCCCTTGGAACTGCTACTGTATGAAAGCTGTATCCTAGAGGTAGAGCACATGGTATGGAATATGGCTGCTGCATTGGTCAGTATGTATTTTAATTATTATATGATGAGATATACATAAGTAACACTCAGAAAGCCAAAATGGCTTAAATAAATTGATTTTGATTGTAACGTGCAATGTTGCATTTTGTGAAACATTTTATATTTAAGTGAATATATGTATATTGGCATACTCTGTTTAGAAATTTATATTAAGGCATCAGTTTTGATAAGAATGCCATTTTTTATTTGTTTTGTTTTGTTTTGTCATTGCATGCTTTTCAGGTGTGGAAAGGGTTGCCTACTTGCACATAAAAGAGGGAAACAGTGTTTGTATATTGATGCAGGTCTATTCTGTGATACTGTGCTGTACATACAAAAAGAATTCATAAAGTTTATCCTGTAATATCTAAAGAAGCACTATGTGTTATAAGCTTTATTAACTAGGTCCTAAATTTATAAATTTGTAATAAACCAGAAATGGTTTATTCTGTAATATATTTTCTAAAAGTGTGCTTGGTGTTTATTACTATAAATATGTAATGAAGTTAAGATGGATCACATTTTCAAATACAGCATGTAGTAGGGCAATATTCTTGTTTTTCAGACAAAAGTTGAATATTTTAGATTTCAATATCATGTTATAACTAATAAATCAGTAAACATAAAAATGTGTGTCTTTTACGTGATAGTGGGTACTGAATATAATTTTTTTAGGAGAACTTATCGATAACACCCTTAATGATGTGAAATTTGTTTGTACAAATCTGCAATTATGTACAAGTAAAACAAATGTCCTGTTCCTTTCTAAGTACTCCCATTCTCTTACAATACAAAGCAAAGAGTATTTATGTAACACTGCCACCTATTGCTTAAAGGTCATAGCGACTAAAATCTGGTCCAGTTTTTTATCACTCACCATTGCTCGTTTTAACTACTATGCTTTCATTATTTCTAACAACTGAATGAGATTTTCGTGTTCTTTCATATAAAAAAATAATAAGCTTCTTCCTTCAGTACCATAACTATAATTTATCCGGAATCAATGAAAACTTAAAAAACTTTCAATATCGATAAAATCAAGTTTCAAAAAAAGACCAAAAAAATCAATTTCAAATACAAAATCCATCTAAAAAAGGAACAAAAAGAAGATTCTTCAGGTTATAACATGGAGAATATCTCAAAGTCCAATTTATTTGTTAAATATAAGTTTTCTGATAAAATATATAATAGCAAAATACTTGTTAACATTTTGCAAGTGGATAAACAAATACTCAAATCATAAACATACATCTGCAGGTCGTTTAAGGACACATCTTTAGAACCATGAAAATAAGTCAGTATAAGATCAGACCTAATTCTTTTCAGTAAATAATTCTGCTTTCAGGACAATGATAAAAACCAACACTAATTCCACATCCAAACAATAATCATGCCATAGGAATAACTTTGTCAGCTTAGGGAAAAAAAAAAAAAAAAAAAAAAAAAAAA
>VZTB01015002.1:238496-251352 GCA_013397245.1 Thryothorus ludovicianus | reverse complement strand
AAAATATCTCACTAAGAGTCCAGTTCAATTTCTAAGATTTGTGAAATTTTAAGACAGATGTACTCAGGAAGAGCAAAAATTGAATATATTTTAAAATATAAAAGTGGTTTTTATTTTGTTTAGTTAGTTAGTTATTTCATTAGCTAGCGAGTTAGTTAGCTTGTTTGTTTGTAGGTAGGGGAGCTCTGCTTTTTGTTTTTGTGGTTTGGTTGGTTCTTTTTTTCACCTATATGCAGGTATTTTAAATCTCAAATATTTAAAATGTCCATGGTAGCAGAGAGAGTATTTATACAAACAGAAGGAATCCATATGAAGGCTAAATTCCTTATACACAATTTTTTTTTTCATGTAATCATAACTACATCCTTTCAGAACTCAGAAACAACATAGAACAGGACTTGTTCTTGCAGTTAGGGATTCCTAATCTTTTCCTCAGTCTTCTGGTTTTACCCCATGACCTTTTTAACCATTTCTCTCCTGCTAGAAGGCTGCCTCTCATAAGAGTCAGCTCTTACACCCAAGCAGTGTCCAGAGCTTGTGTCAGAAAGGGAATGACTGAAAACAAATAGATCTCTGAACACCTATTTTTATCTTTCCTGTTCTTTTTCTTATTTCTACACTTTCAACTCTAATAACAATACATGATTCTCACACTGGTGAAAAAAAAATGAACTTTGTTTTCTCTTTTTTACTTCTTTAAATAAAATGAATATTCAAAACCTAGAAATGTTATGTATTAAAGGAAAAATATGGATATTTTCCAGATTTCATTAAATGTTTATGCACCTAAAACAATTTGATACCAGAGTATTCAACCTCAAATTCATTCAGCTTATTACAGTGGAGTGAATTACTGATGATCTAATTGCTAAACATTGATTTGTAATGTAATTACTTGTTTAATGCACAATTTTATGTAAATATCAGACCAAAACCTAATAGTGTAGTGCTTTTAATAAATTTTCTCTGATGCAATCCACCACTTGCATATATTCACATACAAAAATACGTCCTCGTTTTCTCCTTTAACAAACTTTCTTTTGGAAACTGTGATATGTTTCCTAAACAAATGTTTTGTGGCATCAAAAGTTTGCAGGTATATTTTTCTCCACCTCTTTTACTACCTAAATTCTGATATCATTAGACATAAATTTTATATCAGAAAAAATATTTAATTAACTTAAAAGAATATTCAAAATGTGTAATGAGAACAAACGAAGAAAGGAATATGTTAAGTGTATGAAACCTAGAATAGGTATGAAATAAAATGCAATGTCTAAGATCCAAAAGCAACAGAAGGCATTCATGAATAATTTGTTAAATTTATCTGCAAAATAAAATTCACACTTCCACTAAATCAATTATTTTTATCGGAATTCTAAAAATCAGTATAATTTCTGCTTATCCTACATAGCAAGATTTACAGGCAAACACATGCATACAAAAGTGCTTGTGGAAATGCAAGTATGCTTTGCCTCTTAACATTTATGTGCTAAAATACATTTAGTTCAGACAAAGATGCAACTTAATGCAAGGAATAAATAGAGCTTAGGTGAAAAAAGTATCTTCCTTAGTTATCTGCTCTAATCAGCTATACACCTCATGTCAGAATGCATGTATAAATGCAGAGATGCTTATATTTCCACTGCTAACATTATCATTACTTTCATACTTTGGCTTTACTAGATCATTGCTTTAAATGAGCATCACAGAACCAGTGGAGCTTTAGTCTCTATGTTACATTTTCTTCATAATCATTTTCAATTTGTTTTTTTCTTGCATGTCATCATTTTAATGTAAATCTTTCTTTTTCTTTTCAATAAAATGAAATGATTAAGTAATCCTGCTTTTTGCATGATTAAAGATGACGGATAAGCTTGGGTGGATAAAAATCAAGGCTCCTAACAGAATCTGTGCACCTCGCATGTCAGAATCCTTCCAGCTTGTTCAGTGCTAATGACAGAAAAAATTACCATGTCTGTGAGTTGCCTAAAAAGGATAACAAGCTACCTTTAAGGACCTAACCATATCTCTACACTAAATTTTAAACAGTTGTTTTCCATAATTTTCTGTAATAAGCCCTGATGAATTGTTTTGAAACAGATTAATAGAGAAATCTTTATTTAGAGCAATAATAAATGTTCCTTAAATCTATCAGTGACTACGACTGGGCTGTTTAATCATCACCTTTGTATCACCAGATATGACACATTTAGAAAACAAAATGCAAGGGATACAATATGCTGAATATAATACAAGTCTGATAAAAAACAATGGCACATTTAAATTATCCAGTCAGACACGACTCAGTTTTAAAGAACAGGAAAAAGAACACCCAGCTACTGATTTTTGCCAGTGCCTCTTTCTTTTCAAGAGCCCTATGCAATATGTGTTCAGCCTTTTCTGACTGAGACAAGAAAACTAGGAAGGGGATATTACAATACAGCACATACATACTGCCATCGCCTCTAGACATATGACCCAAAATGATGCTAAGAAGTCTTTCTCTGACCTCCTGCTAACCAGCCTCTTGTGATTAATTCAGCATGTCCTTGAAAGTATCTGCTAGAGATCCTTGTTTTTTTTTAATTTAAGAGTTTCCAAAGCCTACCTATAGTTTAACTGACGGATTTTTGTTTATTTACTCTTTTTTTTGTTGTTTTATCAAGATAAAACATTAATCTATGAACAGAGCTCTGCAGTAACAGAAAAACACCACCTGCCTAAGAATTCACCAAATAGGACCATAAATACCACAACATTTCCTGACCTAAGTTTCGTAGACATCTGTATCATGGTAACACTGCATTTCCCTTCTTTGACAGATGAAATTACTATTCTTTGATTTCCACACACCCCCCCACCCTCTTTTTTCTGATTATGTTCTGGATGGCAAAATTTGGGCCACAAAATGCTAATTTCTAACCTAACACCATGACAGCAATCACAGCCATCACAAGGATGGAATAAAGAGAGCAATCTAACATCCAGGGATATGAATTTCTGATCAGTGGCTGGCAGACTGCCGTGAAAGCTTACAGTAATCCCATTGGACAGCTAGGGTTGATGAAGCCTGGGAACAGGCAGCCACAATGTAGGTAGTTCACAATTGCAAGCATTTGTCCATAATTTAAAGCTATATGAGAAGTGGAGAGTATTCATCTGAACAACAAGCTGTAATTTAACTAGAGTAACATTTACACAGTTTTTAACCCATTAAGTCCACCTCTTCTTGCACTGACATTCCCTCTGTTTAATGCCCATTGTAAACAAAACTCCTGCACACTAAATGAACATGTATTTTTAGCGTTTGCAAAGCTCAGAATAATTTACTAAGATTAACTCTTATTGTATATTTGGCAGAAAATAAAGCATTTATTCTTAAATTCAAAGTCCAGACCATGTAAAATGTTACTGAAGTGAGTGGTTCCCCTGAAGCCAAGGGGGCCAGGCCCAGCACCCCAGATCTCACTGAGCAAAATCTGGTTTATGGACTGATCACACGATTACGGTTCTTTTCAAAGTGATAATGCCTCAATCACCCAATGATGTTCCTACCAGAAGAAAATTAGCCCCTTACAAAGTAGGGAGGCTCTGCAAATGGCAGATACTAATGCAGGCTTTGAGCTCTGCAGGACGAAGGTGTTTCTCTACCAGGCTTTAAAACTGTAGCCTGAAATGTAAAGCGTTGTCTCGTGCTTGAAAGCCCCTAAATGCATCTTTCTACGCGACCAAAGCGTGTTCCTCCTCCGTCTCCCGAATTCAGCCATCATTAATTGTCATTTTTCTATTTTGTCACAAAGCCTTTGCAGCGTGCGCAGCGCTGCTGCCAGGATTTACAAGGCCCAGACACGATGCCGAAGCTGCTCTCGGTGAAGACTTGTCTACGCAGTCACCGCAGCACAGTGACAACTAATGACACATAAAAGTGGGCAGGTGAAGCTGCCACCGCCGTACACAAAATGCAGCACAGCCACAAAGCAAAGATTACCAGAGAAATGATAGAAATATGCGAGGGATGCGCTTGCAAACGTTTTCAGATTTCCTTCGGAACCTGCACAGCACAAAAAAAGAAAGATATTCACAGTCCCAAGGCCCCCAGCAGACAGAGAAGGAGGAAAGCTGGACCACCCTGTGGGCACAGAATTGTGCAAATTACTAAAACAGGGCAAGTTCTCAGAAACATTTTACATTTGTATGTTACTGCTAGTAAGCACAAAAACAGTAAATGCACAAACGCTAAAAATTGCCAAGCACAGCTGAAAACGTTAACACACAAACAGCAACAAGCCCAGGATCTGTGAATAAGCTCAAAGAAAAACTTGTATTCTTTTTTTGTTTGTAAAAGGGAGCGGCTGCTTCAAGTTTAGTGTAATATGAGGATGGGTCAGTTCCATGTGACTCCCAGCATTGAGAAAGAGGAAAATATCATTAGAGTGATGTGGATGTTGTGGAGTGACTGCTGTGCTTTTAGACACAGAACCCAGTTTTTTCCAGAGTTTCATCTGTTTTGGATATTTTGCTGATTTGTGAGCTGGTTCTGAAAGGAAGAAGGGGAGGAGAAGTGAGGAAATAACTACTGTAACCACCTGCAAATATTTATCACCAAAATACAATAACTACATAGTAAGATAGGTTTTGTTCTTTTCTTTGTTCTTTCTTTTGTTCTTCCCTCAGTCATTTCTCCCGCTCACCCCCTCCTTCCTCCTTTCCTACTAGTTTCCTTTCCATAGCCCCTCTGGTGTAATTTCCTTCCAAATTAATTTTTCACTGACATTTGTAAATACTGAATCTACCTCCATCAGTTCCCTTTTCTTTCAATCTTTAAATACATTCCCATCTTTATTATTCTGATTTTGTTCTTTTCCTTTTTTCTTTTTTTAAGCTCTTCACAATGTTCTTTGTGATGTTTTTCTTTCACCATTCTCTCATGACCATCTCCATTTCATGTGTCTGAGAGACAGTTTATCCAGTTCTGGTTTTTTTCAGCACTACTCAATAAAATATATTTACAGTGGCTTCCTGATCTGAAGTTGAGTCTTCTTGGCTTGTTAACAGGAGAATTTAACTGTAGTGCAGGTATATTAGTCATGACAGTGCAGGGTGGGAAGAAGCAGGAGATGGATGCCAATAGTAACTCATGCCAGAGAACATAGGGTTCACTTCACTCCTTTCCCTGTTTAGGGGAAGGGAGAGACTGTCTCTCTGAAAGGGTGCCATTTGGGTGTACATAGGGCTAGGAAAACTGTTGTGGTCCTTACTGACCCCCTCAAGCTACAGTCAGAATAATAATACATCAGTTTACATTAGAAACATCCGCATCTGTTTGCGCAAATCCCTCACTAGGCGTGCAATTATCACTAACTGGTCTTGAACAATTTCACAATTTAGAGATGCTTATCGGAAATCTCTTAGCCAGAACAGGTAGCTCAGGACTCTGAAGGGGGCAGCTAGACTCTACCTCTGTTCAGCTATTTTATCATACCGAACAGATCTCTGGGGACTAAGGAGAGGAGGTCTCCACACAGAACTGTAAATTGTATTTATAACTATTTTCCTGTATTCCTCATTACTTCTAAAAATCACTTTTGTATGTGATTGCCCAACAGGCTTAATCATGCACTTTTAGGAATGTATGTGCCTCAGAAAGCATGTGCCATCAAAAGGAAATTATTTAAGTTGTGCTGGACAAATACCTCAATCAGAGCCACAGCACCCATTTCAGAGAGTTTAGCAATGACTGTGCATTGTGTCCTGCAGAACGTGATCAAAGTTTTGAAAACTCCCATCAATAGATTTGTATGCAGCCTCACATTTGCTTCTTCCCCTTAAATGCACAACACAGCAACAGAGTCAAGCTTTGGAGAGGCAGTGTGGGCAGGAGGGAAAGGGGTTGCTATCAATGTTAGATCCAAGATCGGACGAAGTGTGGACACAAATTCAGAGTTCAGAGATTTTTTATTATTTAATCCAAGCTGCTTAGCAATGTCTGAAAAGCATTTCCATTTCATGTTATCCGGACAATATTTTAGATCTCCCTAGGTGTAGTTTGCCTGCCTTGGGGCATTGGCTTCACAAGTCCTTTACCAATCCCATTGTGGCTAGAAGCATGTATCTATGAGCTGTTAAGGAGAAAAAAGATACATTTTTTTTGAACCAGCTTCCACTTTCACTGTGTAACTACAACTAGATCCTGAAGTAGCTTGGCTATCACCAAATAGTATATGCAATTTATCACAAAAAATATCTGTATATCAATATGTGATGACAGTGAATATTTAACAATTCCAAGAATAATAAATATATACATACAGACACACACAGATGCCTAAAAATCTGAATGCCACCATACAAAAAACCTGTTATAATAAAAGCTAGGAATCCCAAAGCTGTCTCCAAGAACCAACATATCATCCCTGGTAGCAATCCAAAGGACTCTCTGGCATAGAAGACTCAGGCGTGTTTCTGCATGGACACAAGAAAAAAAGGAAAAACAGATAAAGCCTCAAGTATTTCAGCAGCAATATCCAGCAGTGATCTAAATTTTCTCTGAAACTTTCTGTAAGTCTTAAAATCTTAGTTCACTCTTTGTTAAATGGAGAAGATAATATCCCTCTCCATTCCTTGTTGCTAAGTTGTCAGCCAAGATTCATTCACACTTGTATAACGTGGTGATGGAATAAATATAAATGTTTAGATAAATACATGCAGAAGAGAACTAGACACACATGTAAAATGTCTTCCCCCAAAACAATCTGCATGGCTAGCTTTGGGAATTATCTAGTGGGGACAAGTGGGGTTGAACGGATGTTTGAACCAACCCAAATCACAGGGGTTGCCACTGGCAACCACTGCAACACGTCTGCTATTAATCGTCCAAATGCCTCCAAATCTGAAGAAAGTGTTGCTAACTTCGAAGTCCACACTTGTCCATCAATACACAAAGTCCTAACATGAAAAGCAAGTTTTGATGTAATACTTTTCCATTTTTCACCAGAGATTGTATTTCTATTCTTTCCAGCTCTAAAGGATTCTGCAAAAGTGCATATGCAGTACAGGAAATTAATTAAGCCATTTCAGAGACAACAGGTTTTTTGCCATATTTTGGGTTCTATCACTCTACTAAAGGTAAATTTTCTACATGTTAACAGTCAGCTGCTTCTTCAAAACATTCCCATCAAAGAGACAAGGTAAAAATTAAACAAAGGCAGCTTGTCTCAGATTACATAACCTTTTTGCTGGCTTGATGGCAGATCAATTAATTGGGAAACAACAAAAAAAGAAAGTAAAAAATCAATTCAATAGCATTCTGTTTAATCAGGGTTTCAGACTATTATGCAATATTCAGGCACATAATGAAAAGTTCATTTTGTCTAATTTATTGGAGGAACTACTACCACAAACTTTTCTGTCTTTTATGACTTCCATTTTCAGTGCTGATTTTGTACCCTGCTTCCAATTATTTTAAACCTGGCAAGATTTCTAGCAAGCCTTACTAAAAGGCAAAAATGCAGGAACTTAAGAATTGCAGGCCCTCTCGATGCAATTCCCAGGCAGTTTCAGTGGATGCAGTTAACTGAAATGAACAATATACATGAAGTCATGCCCACAGCGACTTACAACATGCATTTCTAAGTCTAAAACGATCAATTTCCCTAAATACACATTTTAGCCTCTTTCCCATATAGGAAACTTAATTCTTTTGCATGGTTGTTTGGTCTGCAATTTAAGTGTCACAGCTGCAGATCTTCTTGTCAAAGGCATAATTCTTTAATAAACACAGAATAAATACAAATTTGAATTATTCAATAAAAGTATAAAAGGTTACATGACTGTATGTGTTCTTATGATGCCTGTATGCATAACATATATTAAAACATAAAACATAAAGATAAAAACAATTTCTATACCCACAGTATCAATCCAATTTTTATGACTTCTTCCCCCCCCCCTATTGCTTTTAAATGCTTCTTATTGTGTAAGGGCTCTTGAAGAGTAATTGATAAGTACATTTTTTAGAGGTTTGTTAAATTAACTGTATCCTTTGCATTACTTGTATTCCTTTTAAAATGATACCTGACTTACGAATTCACATAATCATTTGAGTTTAGCTACCCAAAAGTAACACCCTCACATGTTTGAAAAATACTGCAAACCAGAAACATCACTAGGAGAAAAAGAGACAGATCAGGAAACAAGAGATTTAAACTCGTCTTAGGAACTGAACATTTCATGGCACAGCACAAAATTTGCTGAAGCCCCTGTTACACCCAAAAGGTTAAATCCTTGTGCATCATGTTTGTGTTGTGGTCCTTCAAACTGCGGTCAACAAATCTACATAGAAAATTCTGTTATGAACTGCACTAATATGCAACATCCAACAAACTTGCCACCTGTTTTCTCCTTCTGTGCCATTTCTCTGACATCTGGGAAAGTAACATAAGGCTAATAATATTAGCAGAATCAGTTGCATAATTATGCAGTTATCACCCACGTTAGGAAAACACATTTTGTTCCTATTCTAGGTCAAGTCATTATGAAAATTTGTACGCTTGACTAGCAGAATAATTTGTAGAATGTTGTTTGCCCTGACATTTTGCTATCATAGTACCTCTAAAAGCCTGTTAAACTTCACAATTACGTTTCAGCTCCTGGGTGCCATTGGACAGGTCATGAGAAGCAGACAAGTGAGTGGTGAGTCTGTATTTCAACCCTCGCAAAGGAAGCATCCCTGAAGCTGCTGTCTCCTTGGTAGGAGACAACAAATGACCTTTCAATGGAGGATTGGCACAAAGTAATGGCCAATAACAGTGGTTTGCTGTAGGGAAGCTTTCCACTCTGTCACCATTTTTTGGTTTCTGAAGCTGAGAGACCCTTAAAAGCAATTTTCAGGAAGCGGGACAAAATCAGGAATTTGATGTAAATATCTTTTGTCCAGTATGTTAAATCTGTGTGAGAGATTCCACAGCTCTATTTTATGGCTGAGACCAACATGGATACCCTGGTTTGTATTTTAAAAAAGCACCATGAAAATGCACGTGGTTTTACACTATTAAGTGGTATCTAGAATGTTATTGTACATTATTATAAACAAAATACAGGAATGTCACAGCTGACTAAATTCCTATCAATTATGAACTTAATTTTTACACACATTTAATACTTATCTCATTTCAGACTTTTCTATACAGAGAAATTTTCTTTTAAAGAAAAATGGTTTATACAGTTCACTTCCTGCCATAATCAAGGTCTTTCTAACCTGATATCTGAAGGTTATGCTTCAGTGAATAATTCAGTAGGTTAGTGAAACTGTGGCAGCAAAGAAAGTGCTAATCTTAGATGGAAGCTGTGCGGGATATTAAGAAACAATTGCAAAAAGTGACATATTTAATAGAGAAAGATTACTCTGTGCTACATCTATTTAATTTGAATTGAATAAATTTTGCCAGAATTTTATGAGATGCAGTCTGCAAATTATGTGAAACTTCATAGTGTCACTGAAGTCTAGAGGAAAGAATAAAGGATTTTTTCTCCCTCAACCATTTTATGAGTATTGTGATTTTTGAGGACTTCTCACTCTTTCAAAAGAAATTTCAAAGGAACTGAAGAATCATTCACTGCAGGACTTTATTAATTTGAATTAAGGAAGAAGAAAGGGTAGTAAAAGGTGATAGTACTGAAAGATAAATAACAGGAGGCAATAGAAGGATCTGGTGTAATGAGACTTCTTGAAATAACTGAATTCCTTCTGGACTGTGACTGAGTGAGGCTGTATATGTTCTCAATCTTTCAGGGAAAATTTAGTTGATCTAGCTGAGACAAGTCTGAAAGTATGAGTAAATGCAAGTGTGAAAAATGATAGGGGGCAGTTTTTTACCCTGAATTTCTAAACAGATCCTTAATGCAAAGGCAATCCTGACAAAAATAATTTAAGTATATGTTCGTATGATTCCTTGTATGGGTCAGTGGAATATGAATATGATGCTACTAGTAAAAATTATTAAACTCATTTTAGAGGTAAAAATTATTTAAAAACTCTGTTCTTTTTCAGTCTTTCACACAAACATATATACATTTTTTAATATATTCAATAATTTATGAGACTGTTAACAAGTTATACAAGATGTAACTCCTTGACATATTCTTTGAAAAAAAATTAAGTAATTTGCAACATCTGGTAAAAAGTAAACAAAGCCTTAATTACATAGCAAACCTTTTGAAAAGAGGGGGATACATTTCTGCCTTCCAAGAAACAATTTGAGTGAGCAAAAAGATTTAACATGATGTAAAAAAACAAAAACAAACAAAAGAAACCTTGCCTAAATTTTTAATTAGAAATCTGCTTTCCAGGAATTTTGAACTTTGTGCCTGCACCACCATCACCCTATCCCAAGTTATTCTGCTGCTCAACACAAATTGCATGAAAGTTATATGTTTATTATGTGTGGAGTTTTTATTTCAGTACTGCAACTACTTTTTTTTCTTCCAAACTTGCACTATTATGTTTATAAGTAGATGAAAGACAAACGTAAAATATCTCTTTGGAAAATACATTGGGAAAATGCCAACTTCAGAAACTGACTATACATTTTGAAGACAAGTTTTGCAAGCTGTTGGTTCTGTTGGATGGCTCCATATTTTCTGTTTCACTATAAGATCCCATTATTAAGAACTGAGAGGACACAATAACTCCTTCCCCTACACTCTTCTTCCCTCTAAGTTCAAGAATGGTAAAACCATTGGCAGTCCTTACTGCAGGCAAAATTTTTCTCTCTTATCTGTATGGTGGATCCAGTGTTCCCAGTGGGAATTCTGTGCTGTGTGAAGAAAGACACAACTTTCTTAACTGTAATTTCTACTTTGCCCATTCATAATCCCCTTTGTCTGCTCCAAACAGACTGAAAGGACAAAACCACAGATCTACTGTGCACTTCAGAGAAAAAAAAATTCTCTTGTATGCATGATTAACCTTACACTGAACAATTCATATACAAGGCAGAGTGGAAATAGGACATGGAGCGTTTCACCTGTGCTACAGGTTACCAGATCAAGACTAGCATGGGTCACTGGTAACCTTCAGGTATTACAGACTAATGGATGCTCTGTGACTCACATGAAGTGAGCTGGAATTACATAAATTCATGGAAATACATTTCTGTACCGCAAATAAACACTGCAAAACTCACTCAGGGCAAGCAAGCTTCCTGGTAATATCAGCAGCAAGCAGTAACTGCGGAGATGGGAGGATCTTTTCCCTTCAAATGGTGGTCATATGAGAAAGCTGCAGCGAGAAAGCAGCTGAAGTGTAGAAAAGGCAGAGAAAGAGGCAGAGAGGGGATGCTGTGTTTGTCTATGTATCGTCTGATATGTGTACAAAGAGAAGACTTCAGTCTCAAGGCCTGTCAGTTCAGCACCTTTCACGAGTACAAAATGTCATGTACTACATACTGATGAAATAAAAGACAAAGGTGTCAAAGGAACCATTACACTATATTCTAGCAATGATCAGAGGATCAACAGCCTCCCTTCTAGATTGACACTATGTTAAACTATGCCAGCATGTTTGGCCTAAACCTCTCCTTCTCTGCCCCAGTTTTATTCCATGGGTGGAACTTAATTTACCCCAACAGCCTCACACTTCTTCAAGCAAAAGAGAAATTAAATACACACATATTTCTAGATCGTATTTTTTGTTATTTTTCAATAGACAATATGGCTGCATACATTCACATACATTAGGAAACTTAGTATTTCTTCTATTACCAAAAATAAAGGCTGTATGTTTACACACCATGTGGATGTAGTGAGTAATCACAGTAGGCAGAATAACATCTTGCACCAGAAGGGTTGCTTATCGTTGGGAAAGTAACGTGTGAAAATTCTGCTCTTTCAAGTTCACCTCATCCTGTATATTTGGCTGCAAATGTATTTCTTTCACCAAAATACCATTCTGTAAGTACAGATAATTATGGAAGGCTTCTGCATCTCAGCTAATGTGGGTTGTGATGGTATCATGATATCAGAATGCATTGTCCTCTGCTCTATTCCACCCACACCAGACAATACATGTTGAGAATTCTCTGAGAACAAACATATATGAAAGATGTTCCTATGAGTGCTTGTGACCTGAAATGTCAGAAGTGACTTGACATGACTTTCCCAACTGATATGCCAATCAAACTTCTGGTTTGATTACTTGCATAATCAGCATGAAAGAGAGGACTTCTCTCTTTTTGGCCTTTATAACCCTAACTGCAGCAGCAGCAGTGTCCAATTGTTGATTTAAGTTACCAGATCCAGTCAAAATTAGATTAAATAGCTCTAAAGTGTTTAGATACTTGCTTTCCTCACAAACGTTTTACTAGTTTACAAGCCTTCAAGAGCTTTCATTATGCAATGAATGTAGGCTAATTGCCTACAGGTCTCCCTGTATTATACCACTTACAGAAATACAGGTACTAGTCTTCAAAGAGTAGCAGGTTAGCTTTTACAGGACCTAAAGCGAAATAATATGTTAGCTTGCTCTTTCCCGGATGCACCTTTTTCCTGGCAGGAGATTTCCCAGATCCATTCCAGAAGCGTGGCTATAATGCACAGCTATAATGATGGTCTACTGCTGTGTGGAGCCTCCTGCTGCTGAGCAGCACATGTTCCTGGAGGAATGGCATCTTCCCACCATCACAAGGGCTTCTACTTTGGCTTATGTCTTAAGAAAGGCAGTGTAAAGGATTGTTCCATTTTAATTACATTAGGTAATGTAAACCTTGTAACAACCATCATTTGGACAGATGCCATTCCTAGGGAATTTTAGCTCAAACAGCAGTCTGAAAACAAGAAAAAAAGGAAAGGAAGGAAA